>CM019064.1:9366511-9660960 GCA_009667805.1 Leptobrachium leishanense
GCACCTGAGCCAGCACCTGAGAAAAGCGCAGAGCCCAGCACCGAGCGCAGAGCTCAGCGCAGAGCCCAGAGCAGAGCGCCAAGCACAGCACAATAGACGGCACAGAGCAGAGCACAATAAACGGCACAGAGCACCAAGCAGAGCAGAGCACAACCCATTAAAGGCACAGAGCAGAGCACAATAAACGGCACAGAGCCAAGCACAGAGCCAAGCACAACAGAATAAACGGCACAGAGCCGAGCACAATAAACACCACAGAGCCGAGCACAATAAACACCACAGAGCCGAGCACAGCACAATAGACGGCACAGAGCCGAGCACAGAGCTGAGCACAGCACAATATACGGCACAGAGCACAGCACAATAAATGGCACAGAGCCGAGCACAGAGCCAAGCACAGCACAATAAACGGCACAGAGCAGAGCACAATAAACGGCGCCGAGCACAGAACCAAGGACAACACAATAAACGGCACAGAGCAGAGCACAATATACGGCACGGAGCCAAGCACAGAGCCCAGCACCCGAGCACAGAGCCGAGCACAGAGCCGAAGCACAAAAGAGCCAAGGAGACCCAGCCCAGCATAAAAAACGGCACAGAGCAGAGCACAATAAACGGGGCGCAAAGCCACAAGCAGAGCAGAGCACAACCATTAAAAGCACAGAGCAGAGCACAATAAACGGCGCCGAGCACAGAACCAAGCACAACACAATAAACGGCACAGAACAGAGCACAATAAACGGCACAGAGTAGAGCACAATATACGGCACGGAGCCCAGCACAGAGCCCAGCACAGAGCCGAGCGCAGAGCCGAGCACAGAGCCAAGCACAGCACAATAGACGGCACAGAGCCGAGTACAGCACAATAAACGGCACAGAGCAGAGCACAATAAACGGCACAGAGCACCAAGCAGAGCACAGAGCAGAGCACAACCCATTCAAGGCACAGAGCAGAGCACAATAAACGGCACAGAGCCGAGCACAACACAATCAACGGCACAGCAGAGCACAACCCATTAAAGGCACAGAGCAGAGCACAATAAACGGCGCCGAGCACAGAACCAAGCACAACACAATAAACGGCACAGAGCAGAGCACAATATATGGCACGGAGCCGAGCACAGAGCCCAGCACAGAGCCGAGCGCAGAGCCGAGCACAGAGCCAAGCACAGAGCCAAGCACAGCACAATAGACGGCACATAGCCAAGCACAGAGCCGAGTACAGCACAATAAAAGGCACAGAGCAGAGCACGATAAACGGCACAGAGCACCAAGCAGAGCACAGAGCAGAGCACAACCCATTAAAGGCACAGAGCAGAGCACAATAAACGGCGCCGAGCACAGAACCAAGCACAACACAATAAACGGCACAGAACAGAGCACAATAAACGGCACAGAGCAGAGCACAATATACGACACGGAGACGAGCACAGAGCCCAGCACAAAGCCCAGCACAGAGCCGAGCGCAGAGCCGAGCACAGAGCCAAGCACAGAGCCAAGCACAGCACAATAGACGGCACAGAGCCGAGTACAGCACAATAAACGGCACAGAGCAGAGCACAATAAACGGCACAGAGCACCAAGCAGAGCACAGAGCAGAGCACAATAAACGGCACAGAGCCGAGAACAACACAATAAACGGCACAGCAGAGCACAATAAACGGCACAGAGCAGAGCACAATAAACGGCACAGAGCAGAGCACAATATACGGCACGAAGCCGAGCACAGAGCCCAGCACAGAGCCCAGCACAGAGCCGAGCGCAGAGCCGAGCACAGAGCCAAGCACAGAGCCAAGCACAGCACAATAGACGGTCACAGAGCTGAGCACAGAGCCGAGTACAGCACAATAAACGGCACAGAGCAGAACACAATAAATGGCACGGATCACCAAGCAGAGCACAGAGCAGAGCACAACCCATTAAAGGCACAGAGCAGAGCACAATAAACGGCGCCGAGCACAGAACCAAGCACAACACAATAAACGGCACAGAACAGAGCACAATAAACGGCACAGAGCAGAGCACAATATACGGCAGGGAGCCGAGCACAGAGCCCAGCACAGAGCCCAGCACAGAGCCGAGTGCAGAGCCGAGCGCAGAGCCGAGCACAGAGCCAAGCACAGAGCCAAACACAGCACAATTGACGGCACAGAGCCGAGTACAGCACAATAAACGGCACAGAGCAGAGCACACTAAACGGTGCAGAGCACCAAGCAGAGCAGAGCACAACCCATTAAAGGCACAGAGCAGAGCACAATAAACGGCACAGAGTCAAGCACAATAAACGGCACAGAGCCTAGCACAGAGCCGAGCACAACACAATAAACGGCACAGAGCAGAGCACAATAAACGGCACAGAGCCGAGCACAATAAATGCCACAGAGCCGAGCACAATAAACGCCACAGAGCCGAGCACAGAGCCGAGCACAGCACAATAGACGGCACAGAGCCGAGCACAATAAACGCCACAGAGCCAATCACAGAGCCAAGCACAATAAACGGCACAGAGCCGAGCACAGCCCAATATATGGCACAGAGCACAGCACAATAAACGGCACAGAGCCGAGCACAGAGCCAAGCACAACTCAATAAACAACACAGAGCAGGGCACAGAGCCATAAACGGCACAGAGCACAGAGCAGAGATCAATAAACAACACAGAGCCAAGCACAGCACAATAAACGGCGCAGAGCACAGAGCAGAGCACAATAAACGGCACAGAGAAGAGCACAGAGCCGAGCACAGCACAATAAACAGCACAGAGCCGAGCACAGAGCCAAGCACAGCACAATAAACGACACAGAGCCGAGCACAGAGCCATAAACAGCACAGAGCAGAGCCCAATAAAAGGCACAGAGCCGAGCACAGTACAATAAACGGCTCAGAGCAGAGCACAGAGCAGAGCACAATAAATGCAACAGAGCCGAGCACAGCACAATAAACGGCACTGAGCAGAGCACAGAGCAGAGCACAATAAACGGCACAGAGCAGAGCACCAAGCAGAGCACAGAGCAGAGCACAAGAGCACCGATCAGAGCACAAGAGCACGGAGCAGAACACAAGAGCACAGAGCCAAGCACAGAGCCAAGCACAGAGCAGAGCACAATAAACGGCACAGAGCACAGAGCAGAGCACAATAAACGGCACAGAGCAGAGCACCGAGCAGAGCACCGAGCTGAACACAGAGCAGAGCACAATAAACGGCACAGAGCAGAGCACAAGAGCCCTGGACAGAGCACAAGAACAGAGCAGACCCCCGAGCAGAACACAATAAACGGCACAGAGCAGAGCACAATAAACGGCACAGAGCAGAGCATAATAAATGGCACAGAGCAGAGCACAATAAATGGCACAGAGCAGAGCACCATAAACAGCACAGAGCCGAGCACAGAGCCAAGCACAGTAAACAGCACAGAGCCGAGCACAATAAACGGCACAGAGCCGAGCACAGAACCGAGCACAGTAAACGGCACAGAGCCGAGCACATAGCCATAAACGGCACCGAGCAGAGCACAATAAATGGCACAGAGCAGAGCACAATAAACGGCACAGAGCAGAGCACAGAGCCAAGCACAGTAAACAGCACAGAGCCGAGCACAATAAACGGCACAGAGCCGAGCACATAGCCATAAACGGCACAGAGCAGAGCACAATAAACGGCACAGAGCCAAGCACAGCACAATAAACGGCACAGAGCAGAGCACAATAAACGGCACAGAGCAGAGCACAATAAATGGCACAGAGAAGAGCACAATAAACGGCACAGATCACAGATTTGAGCACAATAAACGGCACAGAGCAGAGCACAATAGCATCGAGCAGAGCACAAGAGCACCGAGCAGAGCACAGAGCAGAGAACAATAAAAAAAACCTCAGCCACACTAACACAACAAAAAAAAAACTGAGGACCTACCAAAAACGGTGCCCCCTCCAAAGAGCCTCCAACAACACTTTAACAAGAGAGCATACAAACAACCAGTGCCCCCACACAAATCGTGCAACCAAGAAAAAAAAATTGTTTTAAAAAACCTCACAGCCACACTAACAGGACGAAAACAAAAACAAACAAAACAAAACAAGCACCAATAAAAAAAACAGAGAATTTTTATTAAAAAAAATCTGCCAAACAAACAGAACGAAAAAAACAAAAAAACCTAACAAAGCAACCACCAAGAAAAAATAATAAAAAAAAGTTTTAAAAATACTCACAGCTAACTTATTAGCTATAAATATTTAAATTTTCTTGACGCTGCTGTGTTTTCCTTTCCACCAACATTCATACGCACCACACTTATCAATAGACTGCCCTCTGGGCAGGCTTTCCACCTAGTATGTAATAATTAAATAGCAAACACCATATCTGCTTTACACTTCTCATATTAACAGTCACATAAAGGCCCAGTTAGAGGCTTGTTCTACCAGGACTTGTTTCACAATAAATATGAAGTTAAAATGTCGGAGCGTTTACTTAATAAGACTTAGAGCAAGAGAATATAAATACTTTACTTACATTGTTTGAACAACAAGAACGCCAACAGTAGAAAAGACTAAGCTTATTCCCCATGTTTTCGAATTCTCACTAACTTGTCAACAACTCTCACACGCTATGCCATGGAACAGCTAAACATGACCATTTATTCCATCTCCGGAATCTATGATGTCATAAAGAGTAGCTTGTCATCATCTGACTCAGCTTTGCATGAACCGCTAAGATATAATTGGCTAGATGGTTTACATTAAAAGACTAAACATTTTCTAGAATAAAATGCTCAGACTTTTAAATTAACTTCGCACCCCCATTTACTACAGAATATGTATGTGTTTATCATCATGTAATCTCTCTACTTATCCAAAGGAATATTTTTTTATTGAATAAATAATAATAATAATAACGGTTTGACAAAGATTTTTAAATGCAGTAATGGAATTGCCTTTCTTGGATTTGTCTGATGTCTGTTATCTTGTGGAAGGCATCAAATGATTTGGGGGTAGATTCACTAAACAATTAATTGTAAACAATCACATTTGCTGATAAAGTGGCAATCTATTCCTCAGCCAAACCAGGATTTATTTATTCCAGCTTCCTACAACCTGCAAAAACTACCTGCACATGGTTACATCAACCTAATGGAACCTACCAATGCACGCATAGCAAAGCCTGTAAGTTTGTAAATAAGTCAAAACAATTCATTAGTAGCACCACCGGCCGACATTATGACATTAAGCAATTTATGAATTGCTCTAGCAAGGTACTTGTTTATTTAATCACATGTCAATGTGGTGCCCAATATATTGGCAAAACGATTCAACAATTTAAACGCCGTATTCTTCAACATATAAACTCAATCCATAACAGTCTAGAGACTTCTGTCTCTAGACATGTGAGAAATCTACACGACTCAAATCCTTCGTGTTTATCTTTTCAAGCCATAGAACAGGTAGCTTGTGGTCCTAGGCGGGGTAACTTTGACAAAAAACTCTGCCAAAGAGAATCCTTTTGGATATACACCCTAAAAACCCTGTATCCACACGGCCTTAACGAAGATTTCAATTACACACCGTTTATTTAATCTTCAGGTTATACAATTGTACTGCAGTCATCCATCAGACTATTCTGTTTTGTGTTATCATTTTCTAATTTATACCAGGTAATTCTCACATATCTAACAATTCATTTTCTCATTAAAACTATCATTGATTATCATTCATGTTGTTCATTTCCTATTTCACATATATATATATTTTCAATTGGATCATATTCATATTTATATTTAATTATATGATTTAGCCACAAAACGGTTCATATATAATATAATTTAATTTATCCCTATACATATACATTGACTTCCCAATTGTATTTTCAGAATCATATTTTCAATTATATTTTCATCATCTTTCTTGGCAAATCAAATGTCAGCTTTTTTCACCGAATGAAGGAGAAACAGGCTGGAAGATGGTTGCCACTATGAGCCAGGCAGCCATCTTGTTCAGAATACTGGTTCACCAAGAAAATAGAATAGATTTCATTAGAAGAGAAGAGCTGAGCTCACGTAGAATTTAAGGAATGTGTGGTAGATTAGAAAAGCTAACAAGAAATCCAGGCAGGATCCGCCAGCTCTTGGCACAGAGAGACAGGAAGATTTATGAATGAGGCAAGGTCAGTGCGATGTTGCGAGGAACAAAGAGAACATAGAAAACAGACTAGGTCCCTGGCTATCTGAATAAACAAAGCCTATAGGGAGGAGGCGCTGGCCGGAGAAAGACAGCACAAACAAATCACAGACTGTCAAACTAACATGAAGTGTATCAATTTATAGTTAAATGTGGAATGTTCTTTGTGTTCATGCTAATGATGGAGTATTAACCCACGTGGGTGGAATAAGGTGTCAGCGGGAGGTGGGCTAATTGGGATGTACCTAATTACGTATGTTTGAGTATAAGACCCCTTGCACGGGGTGAAAGAGGGGCTCACTTTTAGAGATTCAATCCTGTGTGAGCACTTGTGTGACGACACAATAAACGTTTGCCTTTCCTGAAGAGACTCGTGTTTGGACAATCCTTGCTTGTGTCTGGTCCGGCGCCGTTAATGAAGTGAACCTGTCTGACTCCGGTTACACGGCCAGTACCTATATATTCTAAATTAACCCTTTCGCTGCTGAGGCTTTTCCCGCCTCTGTGCTGAGCTCATTTTTACCGATTTTGCTCATCATGTTTAAATGCGTTTTGAAGGCTTATTTTAGTATATGACCCAGACATATTATATATCGTTCTTTCCGTCAGACTCGGCAGATTCATAATATGTCATTATTATATGTATACGTCATGACCTGTCTGTATATTATAACAAAAAATGCAATAAAATATGAATTTTCAATAACTTACAAAGTGTAAAGTGTTTTTTTTTCACATTTTAACATGCAAGCAATTGCGGTTATATTTTATATGGGGTGCGCTTGTTAAAAAAATTAGAGATGGGGTCTCGTTACATTTTTTTTTTGGGGAAAATTACGCGATTTTTAACAAACGCACCGCATTCAAAAATCGTTAGTGCAGCATCATTGTTCACATTATAATTGAAATGGGAACAATATTTCTGCATTAACAAACCAAAAAAAAGAAAAAAAAACTTGTTTTTTTATTTTTATAATTTTGTTTTGAAATATTTTTTTATTTTTATTTTTATTTTTATTTTTATTTTATTTTTTAAAACTTTTTTTATACTCATGTTTGGTATTGTTGGAACGGCCATGCTCTGGCCGATCCAACAATACCAAACATTAACCCCTAACTGCCACGGATCGGGAGATAGGGGGTTCATTGAAACCCCCTATCTCCATCATTGGTGGCAGTTAGGAGTTAACTCCAAGACTGGAGTCATCGTGCTATGCACGATGACGCCAGTCCTCAGGGGGCATTCCCGGAAGCTTTGGCCGACATCCAAGATGTCGGCCAGCTCCGGGAAAGGATCACGAACCGGCGCTTTTCGGCGCCGATTCGTGATCCGGTCCCCATGGGGTTAGTGGCAGGTACCATTTGCAAGGGCAGGCTGTGCCCTTCCAAACGGTGCCTGGGTTAACCCCCTGCACGCCGCCGATTGGGAGGGAGAGAGGTCCGAAGGACCTCCCCCCTCCCTTTCAGGCGCCTCCTCCGCACATGCGGGGGGGCGCCTGAATTAGGTGTCATCGCGCCCCCGCGATGACACCTAATTACTCCAGTAATTGACTAGATGTATTATATTAAAAGACTAAATATTATCTAGAAAAAAATCCACAGCCTCTTAAATTAACTTCTCACCCCCATTTACTACAGAATATGTATGTGTTTATCATCATGTAATCTCTCTACTTATCCAAGAAATTTTTGTTGTTAAATAATAATAATATAATGGTTTGGCAAAGATTTTTAGAAGCAGTAATGGAATTGCCTTTGTTGGATGTGTCTGATGTATGTGATCTTGGCTCTTAGCATGTAATAATTACATAGCAAACACCATATCTGCTTTCCACTTCTCATATTAACAGTCACATAAAGGCCCAGTTAGAGGCTTGTTCTACCAGACTTGTTTCCCAATAAATATGAAGTTAAAATGTCGGAGCGTTTACTTAATAAGACTTAGAGCAAGAAATATAAATACTTTACTTACATTGTTTGAACAACAAGAACGCCAACAGTAGAAAAGACTAAGCTTATCCCCATGTTTTCGAATTCTCACTAACTTGTCAACAACTCTCACACGCTATGACATGGAACAGCTAAACATGACCATTTATTCCATCTCCGGAATCTATGATGTCATAAAGAGTAGCTTGTCATCATCTGACTCAGCTTTGCATGAACCGCTAAGATATAATTGGCTAGATGGTTTACATTAAAAGACTAAACATTTTCTAGAATAAAATGCTCAGACTCGCACCCATTTACTAACAGAATAATGTTATGTGTTTATCATCATGTAATCTCTCTACTTATCCAAAGGAATATTTTTTTATTGAATAAATAATAATAGTAATAACGGTTTGACAAAGATTTTTAAATGCAGTAATGGAATTGCCTTTCTTGAGATTGTGTCTTGTCTGTTATCTTGTGGAAGGCATCAAATGATTTGGGGGTAGATTCACTAAACAATTAATTGTAACAATCACATTTGCTGATAAAGTGGCAATCTATTCCTCAGCCAAACCAGGATTTATTTATTCCAGCTTCCTACAACCTGCAAAAACTACCTGCACATGGTTACAACAACCTAAAGGAACTACCATGCACGCATTGCAAAGCCTGTAAGTTTGTAAATAAGTCAAAACAATTCATTAGTAGCACCACCGGCCGACATTATGACATTAAGCAATTTATGAATTGCTCTAGCAAGGTACTTGTTTATTTAATCACATGTCAAATATATTGGCAAAACGCTTCAACAATTTAAACGCCGTATTCTTCAACATATAAACTCAATCCATAACAGTCTAGAGACTTCTGTCTCTAGACATGTGAGAAATCTACACGACTCAAATCCTTCGTGTTTATCTTTTCAAGCCATAGAACAGGTAGCTTGTGGTCCTAGGCGGGGTAACTTGACAAAAAACTCTGCCAAAGAGAATCCTTTTGGATATTACACCCTAAAAACCCTGTATCCACACGGCCTTAACGAAGATTTCAATTACACACCGTTTATTTAATCTTTCAGGTTATACAATTGTACTGCAGTCATCCATCAGACTATTCTGTTTTGTGTTATCCTTTTTCTAATTTATACCAGGTAATTCTCACATATCTAACAATTCATTTTCTCATTAAAACTATCATTGATTATCATTCATGTTGTTCATTTCCTATTTCACATATATATATATTTTTTCAATTGGATCATATTCATATTTATATTTAATTATATGATTAAGGCTAGGGTCAGACTGAGGCAGTGCGAACGCGCGTGCAGCCGCACTTAATCACGGCCGCACTAGCAGCAGATGCCGGGCAATGACGGCCAATATACGAAGTACGGTCGCACAAAAGTCGGCTGCGCAACGCAAGTGGAAAATGAACGCATTTTTTTCGAGAACGTGAAACCGCAGGTACTGACGTACAGAGTGCGCTGCGTCCGCTAGCGGCGTGTGTGTGATTAGGAGACGTCAGACGCTGCTAATGTCCGGCCAACATAACGTCCAGACACAAAAAGTGTTTTATTCATGATCCGTACAAAATCACGGACGAAAATGCGCATAGTATGACCACTATCACGTATTCTGTGAAAAATGCGTCCATTCCTTCGAACGCACTTTTTCACAGACAACATAAAAATGCGTTCGTCTGACCCTAGCCTTAGCCACAAAACGGTTCATATATAATATAATTTAATTTATCCCTATACATATACATTGACTTCCCAATTGTATTTTCAGAATCATATTTTCAATTATATTTTCATCATCTTTCTTGGCAAATCAAATGTCAGCTTTTTTCACCGGCCAGTACCTATATATTCTAAATTAACCCTTTCGCTGCTGAGGCTTTTCCCGCCCCTGTGCTGAGCTCATTTTTACCGATTTTGCTCATCATGTTTAAATGCGTTTTGAAGGCTTATTTTAGTATATGACCCAGACATATTATATATCGTTCTTTCCGTCAGACTCAGCAGATTCATAATATGTCATTATTATATGTATACGTCATGACCTGTCTGTATATTATAACAAAAAATGCAATAAAATATGAATTTTCAATAATTTACAAAGTGTAAAGTGTTTTTTTTTCACATTTTAACATGCGAGTAATTGCGGTTATATTTTGTATGGGGTGCGCTTGTTAAAAAAATTAGAGATGGGGTCTTGTTACATTTTTTTTGGGGAAAATTACGCGATTTTTAACAAACGCACCGCATACAAAAATCGTTAGTGCAGCATCATTGTTCACATTATAATTGAAATGGGAACAATATTGCTGCATTAACAAACCAAAAAAAAGAAAAAAAACTTGTTTATTTTTTTTATAAATTTTTTTTAAATATTTTTTTATTTTTATTTTTAATTTTTATTTTTTTTAAAAACTTTTTCACAGTTGTGTTTGGTATCGTTGGAACGGCCATGCTCTGGCCGATCCAACAGTACCAAACTTTAACCCCTAGCTGCCACGGATCGGGAGACAGGGGGTTCATTGGAACCCCCTATCTCCACCATTGGTGGCAGCTAGGGGTTAACTCCAGGACTGGCGTCATCGTGCTATGCACGATGACACCAGTCCTCAGGGGGAGTTCCCGGTGGCTTGGCTGACATCCAAGATGTCGGCCAGCTCCGGGAAAGGATCACGAACCGGCGCTTTTCAGCGCCGATTCGTGATCCGCCTCCCCAGGGGTTAATGCCAGGTACCATTTGGAAGGGCAGGCTGTGCCCTTCCAAACGGTGCCTGGCATTAAGCTCAGGACCCCCGCGATCAGGAGGGAGAGAGGTCCAAAGGACCTCACCCCCTCCCTTTCAGGCGCCTCCTCCGCACACGCGGGGGGGGCGCCTGAAATAGATGTCATCGCGCCACCGCGATGACATCTATTGTGCCCGCGGCGGTCCCGGATTGACGGGCTGACATAGAAACATGGAAACATAGAAAAATGTCGGCAGATAAGAACCTTTCGGCCCATCTAGTCTGCCCAATTACATGGATACTTTACCTGGATTTATCTTTTGTTTAGGATAGCCTTATGCCTGTCCCATGCTTGCTTAAATTCAATTACTGTTTTGGCCTCTACCACTTCTACTGGAAGACTGTTCCATGTATCCACCACCCTCTCAGTAAAATAATGCTTCCTGATGTTACTTTTAAACCTTTGCCCCTCTAATCTAAGACTATGTCCTCTTGTTTTGCTATTTGTTTCCTTTTAAATATACTCCCTTCCTCTACCTTGTGGATTCCCTTTACGTATTTAAATGTTTCTATCATATCTCCTCTGTCTCGTCTTTTTTCCAAGCTGTACATGTTAAGATCATTAAGCCTTTCCTGGTAACTTTTCTCCTTCAAGCCGTACACCATTTTAGTAGCCCTTCTCTGAACTCTCTCTAAGATGTCTATATCCTTCTGGAGATACGGTCTCCAGTACTGCACACAGTACTCCAAGTGAGGTCTCACCAGTGCTCTGTACAGTGGCATGAGCACTTCCCTTTTCCTACTGCTAATACCTCTCCCTACACAACAAAGCATTCTGCTAGCATTTCCTGCTGCTCTATTACATTGACTACTTACCCTTATATCCTCTGAAATAATGACCCCTAAATCCCTTTCCTCAGATGTTGAGGTTAGGACTGTATCAAATATTCTATATTCAGCCTTGGGTTTTTACGTCCCAGGTGCATTATCTTGCACTTATCCACATTAAAACTCAATTGCCACAACTCCGACCATTTTTTTAGTTTACCTAAATCATTTGTCATTTGGCTGATCCCTCCAGGAACGTCAACCCTGTTGCAAATCTTTGTGTCATCAGCAAAAAGACATACTTTACCATTAATACCTTCTGCAATATCACTAATAAAAATATTAAAGAGAATGGGTCCAAGTACTGACCCCTGAGGTACCCCACTGGTAACAAGACCTTGCGCCGAATAAACTCCATTTACCACAACCCTCTGTTGTCTGTCACTCAGCCACTGCCTAATCCAGTCAACAATATTGGAATCCAAGCTCAAAGATTGCAATTTATTGATAAGCCTTCTATGCGGAACAGTATCAAAAGCCTTACTGACATCCAAGATGTCAGCCCGCACCGGGGGGCACAGCGATCGGCCGGAATCCGGCCGATCGCAGGCTGCTTCGGGAGGACACGCTCAGCGCGTCCTCCGCAGCCAACCCTTCCTGCGGCAGGACGCGCTGAGCGCGTCCTCCGCAGCGAAGTGGTTAAAAGACTAAACATTTTCTAGAAAAAAATGCTCAGCCTTTTAAATTAACTTCTCACCCCCATTTACTACAGAATATGTATGTGTTTATCATCATGTAATCTCTCTACATATCCAATAACTATTTGTTTTATTGAATAAATAATAATAATAACGGTTTGACAAAGATTTTTAAATGCAGTAATGGAATTGCCATCTTCTTGGATGTGTCTGATGTCTGTTATCTTGTGTAAGGCATCAAGGGATTTGGGGGTAGATTCACTAAACAATTAATTGTAAACAATCACATTTGCTGATAAAGTGGCACTGGCAATCTGTTCCTCAGCCAAACCAGGATTTATTTATTCCAGCTATTGTAACCTAAATTGTCTGAAAGACATAGTTTTTGCAAAGTCATTATAGAACTTTGACACAATGTCATTTTTAGAACTTTGATTCAGTGTCATTGATAGAACTTTGACACAATGTCATTTATAGGGCTCATACTCTCTAATTATGCCTCAATATTGTGCTATCCAATTCATAATAATGAGTATAGAAAATCCACATATAATGTTCACACAAGTTATTGTGGTATCACATCCTTCTTGAGATGTATTTGGGAAGCACAGTTGAGCTTTTTTTGTGCAGAGAAAATTATTATCAGAAAACAGCAGACTGACGGTATAGAGAAACAAGGAGCGTGTCATTCCAAAGCCTTAACTACGGTATTTAATAATTACATAGTAAACACCATATCTGCTTTCTCTTCTCATATTAACAGTCACATAAAGGCCCAGTTAGAAGCAATTTCTACCATGACTTGTTTCACAATAAATTTGAAGTTAAAATGTCGGAGCGTTTATTTAACTTAGAGCAAGAGAAAATAAATACTTTACTTACATCTTTTGAACAACAAGAACGCCAACAGTAGAAAAGACTAAGCTTATTCCCCATGTTTTTCGAATTCTCACTAACTTCTCAACAGCTCTCACACGCTATGACATAGAACAGCCAAACGTGACCATTTATTCCATCTCCGGAATCTATGATGTCATGCAGAGCAGCTTGTCATCATCTGAATCAGCTTGGCATGATCTGCTAACCTATAATTGGCTAGATGGTTTACATTAAAAGACTAAGGGCCCTATTACAATCTTCGCGTTAAAACGCTCTGGCAAAGCGTGAATTTGTGCGCCAAGCGTTAAACGTTAACGTGCGTAAATTAACGCTGGTATTACAATCCTCTCGCATTTTTTCATCCGTCGAGAAATAACACGCGTTAAAAAGACGCGCAAAAATGCTCGCACATTAACGTTGCGCGCAGAAATCAGTGTGCAGACTGTTTTTTTCACGCGAATCAGCCAATCACAATAAAGAACCACAATTATCTCACGTAAAGGTTTTGCGTCTGTCAAAGTCAATCTGAGTATATATGCTGCAGCAATAATAAATGCACACAAAACTTCTCAATTTTATTGATTTGGTATGATTAGAATGTGTAACTATACTTTGCAGCATTTTGGGTTTTTTTGGGCTGGTGTATTTGGGTTCGGCCAGGCTATTCAGATTTGACATTAACACCAGCTTCTAAAAGTAGTTAATATTATGCGTGCAAATGCTGTGCGTTAACTTTTGCGCATAGATTGTAATACCATTTGTGTACCAGCTCACAAACACATTTGCGCTCACAATGTTAAGTATAGGATGCGCCCAGTTCAGTACGCTCGCAAAGGGTTTGCGCAGGTTCACCTGCAGTAGACGATTATGCGCGTTTGTTGCGCTGACATTGTAATATGGCATTTGGCGCAAAGGGTTTTACCCCTCGCGTTAATGCATTTTTGCAATTGTAATAGGGCCCCAAATATTTTCTAGAAAAAAATGCTCAGGGCCATATTACATTCTTAACGCAAAAACGCTTGCGCAATGCGTGAATTTGTGTGCCAAGCGTGAAACACTAACGTGCGTAAATCACCGCTGGAATTACAATCCTCGCACAGTTCATCCGTCGATCAATAACGCGCGTAAACTAGATGCGCACAAATGCTTGGGAAGAAATCAGTTATATAGTTATATAGTTATATAGGCTGAAAAAAGACATGCGTCCATCGGGTTCAGCCTCTCCCACACAACCTACTGCTGTTGATCCAAAAGAAGGCAAAAAACCCAGTCTGAAATATGCAACATACCGGGAAAAAATTCCTTCTTGACCCCAGAATGGCGTCAGATTTCTCCTTGGATCAAGAAGCTTTTACCCACATATTAAATATTATAACCCTTAATATTCTGTGTCTGCAAGAAGTCATCCAGTCGTTTTTTAAAAGTCTGTACAGACTCTGACCCAAGTGTGCGGACTGTTTTTTTTCAAGCGATTCAGACAATCAGAATTAAGAACCACAATTATCTTACGCCTGTCAAAGTCAATTTGAGCATATATGCTGCAGCAATAATAAGTACACACACAACTTCTCCATTTTATTGATTTGGTATGAGTAGAATGTGTAACTATACTTTACAGCATTTTTTTTTTGGGGTGGCATGTTTTGGTTCGGCCAGGATGTTCATTTTTGCCATTAACATTAGCTTTTAGGATTTGTGAAAATTATGCGCGCAAAGGCTATGCGTTAAATCGTGCGCATAGATTGTAATACCATCCACATACCAGCGATCATTTGCGTTTGCGCTCACAATGTTAAGTATAGGACGCGCGCACTACAGTAAGCTCGCGCAGGGTTCGAGCAGCTGCCAACCCACCGGACATTGGGAGAGACAGAAAAACGATTATACATACGTTACACACACCGAACAGTAGGAAAGAGGACCCTGCTCGAGAGCTTAGAACCTAAGAGGAGAGGGGTGACATGCTAGGTGAGGGTGACTAGAGAGCATGAAGTATTGGGGCGCGTGTGGGAAGATTTAGCAGGTAATAAACCATGGGGGATTATGGAGTGGGCCGATAGGCTTCTCTAAATTAAGGTGTTTTCAGAGACTTCTTGAAGGACTTGAGAGACAGGGAGAGTCTCTCCCATTGTACAACGCTATGGAACTTGTTGGCACTTTATAAATGCTTGTAACTGCAACTCAGATCTCATAGCCCTCTTAGCCATAAGTATCTTTATGAAAATAAATTTCAAGAAAGAAATTATGTCTTTATTATTATTATTATTATTATTCTTTATTTATAAAGTGCCAGCATATTCTGTAGTGCTGTACAATAGGCACAGTATAGACAGGGTTACAATACATTGAACAACATTTGACAAATAGTACAGGAGTAGATGAGGGACCTATTCCCGGTAGGAACTCACAATCTAGAAGGGTTTGGGTTGGAAACAGGAGGAGAGGACTGCAAGGTGAGAGTGATTGATGGTTGTATCAGTGAGTCGGGTGGTAGGCTTCCCTAAATAGGAATGTTTTAAGAGGGCGTTTGAAGGAACAGAAATTAGGGGAAAGTCTGACCATACGAGGGAGAGCATTCCAGAAAATGGGGGCTGCACGTCTATCATGGGAAGAGGTGATGCGGGGATAAGCTAGGCGTAGGTTACTGTTTGATTTTAGGGAGAGGGCTGGGGTGTATTTGGTGATTAGTGAAGACAGGTAGTGGGGAGCTGAGTTAGCGAGGGATTTGTAGGTCAGGGTAAGGATTTTAAATTTAATTCTGCAGTGGATGTGTCAGGTATATTAGAAGGGAAAAATTAAAATGGATGCCTGTAGCCATTTTGTTTTTAAAGACAGTCTTTTCTATTTCAAATTTCTCTAGTTTTAGGAATGAACTGAGATTTTTTTTACAGAGTTCATGGCTAGGTGAAATCTTATTTTTTTTAGAAATACCAGTCATGAGGGAACCTTAAAATGTCTTTGTGTGATATAATGCCCAAGCTAAGTGCTAGACCTGTTATAATTAAATTTATTGGTCCGTCTTAAGTCTTTAAAACAAAAAGATATTTTGTTTTTGGGTATAGGAGAATAAAAATTTTATAATGTAGATTTGCATTCATGAAATATATTTTTATAATCAAGGTATATTTTATAATATTTACAGTAGAAAATATATGCTGCAATAAATGTTGTATGAGTATATAATTGGTAAATAGATAATTACTGAAGAAGAGATTCTGTGAGTTAACTAGAGAGGAATGTAAAACTTTGAGAGGAGTTGAAATATAAATTTGATTCTGACAGGAGAGACTAAATGTCTACACTGGGAGAGAAGAAAGTCTTTGTGTGCAGATTGACCTCTGACACGAAATAAGAATAATAAAAATTAAAAGGTGGAATTAATTAAGAAGTGCAATACGGCCCTCTAGAGGATAGTAAATATTATATTTGATATAATGAATAATATTGCCAGTGACGTCAAATTGACTATAATTGAAGCGGCAAGGTTGGTTGCAGTCATTCCGAGATTTACACCACAATGCATTCAGACTTCCAGTAGACAATGAGATTCACGCAGACCATCGAAGCAGAGTCCAGGACATGGGGCATTCACGCAGACCATCGCTAAGTAAGCAGAGATCCCAGGATGATGCACTCAAGACTCTCATCAAATCTCAAGACTCTCACCAAATCTCTGACCTATATGTATTGATTATCTGATATTGATAATTTTCACATATTCCAAAAACAATATTACATAAAGAATTCCAAGGCAGTGAGTCATCAAAATCCAGATTGGAGAGGTAATGTATGAGAGCTATTTAAATTAAGGAATTAATGTAATTATATATATTTCTAGTATTTCTTGCAACAGATAGACTGAGATTTCTCAGATTGTTAGCTCAAAAATCTAAATATTTCTATTCTGCAGATACAGATATGAAGAAGTGGACATAAGGATTTATCCTAAAAGAAACTGTTGTAGGATTGATATAAATATATATATTGAATTTGGAAATTACTGTGATTGAAATTAATAAGCAAGGAATTATATAACTAAAATAAAAAGTCCAATTGAGAAGTCCAATATATGACGTGTTGTAGTCACGTGCAGAGATTATATCTGACAGATGGGGAGCCAGTGAAGGTACTCGCAGAGCAAAGAGGCAGAGACAGAGCGGCGGGTGAGGTGAATTAGCCTGGTGGAGGCGTTCAGGATGGATTGTAGGGGGGAGAGGCGGGAGAGAGGGAGGCCGGATAAGAGATTATTGCAATAGTCAAGACGGGAGATTACCAGGGCATGGATTAGTTGTTTTGTGGTGACAGCGGTAAGAAATGGCCGAATTCTGGAAATATTACGTAGTTGGTATCGGCAGGAGGAGGAAAGAGACTGGATGTGGGGGATGAAGGAAAGAGCAGAATCAAGTGTAACTCCAAGACAGCGAACCTGGTTTGATGGGGAGCTAGTGATACCCTCCACCGTGATATAAAAGTCAGGAGGTGGAGAGGCATTAGAAGGAGGAATTAGTAGGAGCTCAGTCTTAGACATGTTGATCTTTAGGTGGTGGTGGGAGGCCATCCAGTAGGAGATGCCAGATAAACAGTCGCTGACTTTGGAAAGGACAGGGGGAGAGAGATCAGGGGTAGAGAGGTAGATCTGAGTGTCATCAGCATAGAGGTGGTAATTGAAGCCAAAGGTATTAATGATTTTGCCCAGGGAGGAGGTGTAGATGGAAAAGAGCAGAGGACCAAGGACAGAGCCTTGAGGTACACCAACAGATAGAGGCAATGAAGAGGAGGAGTTACCAGCAAAGGACACAGAGAAGGACCTGTTGGATAAATAGGAGTCAACCCAAGCGAGTGCAGTGTCACAGAGACCAAGAGAGCTGAGGGTCTTCAGAAGGATGGGGTGGTCAACAGTGTCAAAAGCAGCCGAGAGGTCAAGCAGGATGAGGATAGAATAGTGCCCATGTTTTTTAGCAGTTAGGAGGTCGTTGGTGACTTTGGTGAGGGCAGTTTCAGTTGAGTGTAGGGGACGGAAACCCGATTGCAGTGGGTCGAGTAGGGAATTGGAGGACAGGAAGAGGGAGAGGCGGTTGAGAACTAGTTTTTCTAAGAGCTTAGATGTGAAGGGATACAGGGCGGTAGTTGGATGTAGAGTTTGGATTGAGGGATGGTTTCTTTAGTAAAGGGGTAACTAGCGCGTTTTTGAAAGAAGATGGGAAGGAGCCAGTGGAGAGAGATAGTTTGAAGATGTGTGTGAGAGCAGGGGTGAGGGAGGAGGAGAGGGGAGGAATTAGATGTGAGGGAATGGGGTCAAGCGGGCACGTGGTGAGATGTGAGGAGGACAGTAAGGAATTGACTTCCTCCTCAGTGGCTGGGAGGAAGTGGCAGAGGGTAGCAGATGGGGCTTCTGGGAGTGGAGGTGGCAGATAACTATCTTGTGATGGGATGTTGCTTCTGATAGTTAGAGTTTTATTGAGGAAGAAATCTGCCAGCTCTTGAGCGCTGAAGGCAGATGAGGGGGAAGGTGCGGGTGGGGTCTTTAGAAAATATGTGTTTGTGTGTGTGTATATATATATATGTATATGTGTGTGTGTATATATGTATGTACTGTATGTGTGTATTTATTATTACTTTGTACTAGATCGTAAATACTTTGTAATAGATCAAATGGCAGCTTTTTTTTAGTAGCCTCATGTGACAGTGTATCAGCGTTCACTCTGCCAGACAGTCTGTTGACCGGCTGGGTGGAATAGAGGTAACATCACTGCTCTGCATGGAGCTCTGCATGGAGAGCCTGTGGAGTCATGGGTTCAATCCCAGTAAGCAACCTCTCCAGTAAGTGTCCTTGGACAAGACACCTAACAGTACATACTCACCACCCAGGACATACTTGAAAACAAGAGAAATCTCAAAGTATCCATCCTGGTAAAATCCTTTCTCATAAAATAAGTATAATATTTTATATTTTCAAAGGATGCCGCCCTGTGATTGGATATCAATCAGCGGTGTTCATGGGATATTACACAGTATCCACAGTGGCCATTATGGAAAAGAGAATGCGGTTATTGTCATAGCTAGATGATTCCTGTTATTGCAGTGATCGCCAGGGCCGGATTTCCCATTAGGCACAGTAGGCATGTGCCTACAGGCGCCTGCCACAAGGGGGCGCCTTGCTTTGTTGTGTAAAAAAAAATAATTTATTTTACAATTTGCAATAATTTGTATCTCTGGAGCCCTAAGGGCTAGAGGGACATATGAGGTATCATTGGAAAGGTCAGTTTATAGCCTTTCCAGTGATATCAACTATAACCAGGTTAGATTTATGTAAAAATAAAATATCTATTAAAATAATATTTTTCTCAATGCTCAACACAGCATTATTATTCAGTTTACAATTATAAAGTGAACAGTGATGCTGTACTAACTCATCTCATTTACCATACTGCCAGCAAGTGTGTATCTGGTGAAGCAATGCATTTTTTAAGTCAAAACTTAGACAGTGGCGCTGTGGTGAGGAGGGGCAGGGGGACTTTGGAACCTGCATCCCTGAATTGTACAGCACACAAGGTTAAGTGAGGTGTTATTGGAAAGGTCAGAGTCTAGGCTTTACTATAGAAACATAGAAACATAGAAAATGTCGGCAGATAAGAACCTTTCGGCCCATCTAGTCTGCCCAATTACATGGATCCTTTACCTGGATTTATCTTTTGTTTAGGATAGAATTGTACCTATCCCATGCCTGCTTAAATTCAATCACTTGAATTTGATACCAAACATGACCATGTAATATGTAAAAATAAAAAAAATGAAAAAAGTAAAAGCAAAATATTTTTTTTTCTGTTCTACAGCAGAGGCAATATATGCTTGTACATATAAAACAAACTATGCCACTGCATTCACTGCCCTCCTCCTTTAACCCTTCTACCCCACTGACTCCCTCACTCCCTGCCCCCTCTTCTACTATGTCTTCATTTTCTACAGTCTCGGAGGAGGATGTAACAGTACTTCTTATGTCCTCCTACCCGACCACCTGTCCACTTGATTCCATGCCCTCACACCTTATTCGGCCTGTCCTACCAGTTACTGTCCCTGCTTTGACTCATATTTTAGTGGCATACAGATGATCTTAGAACATAATTACTTCTGGTTCCAGGAAGAGTTCTATTTGCAAGTATCAGGAGATACTTGCAGATGCAAGTATCAAGAGATTCGCCCCTAGTTTCGCCAATCTATTTATGGCCTACTGGGAGTACTCGTTCTTACCTACTTGGAGGGCACATTTAGTGACTTATCGCAGATATATCGATGATATATTTTTATTTGGAGAGGTGGAGAAGAGAGTCTTAAAGAGTTTCGATAGGTGATAACAATAGGGGAATCAGTCGAAGAACCACTTCCAACGATAAAGAAGTTATTTTTCTAGATCTGAAGATCTATGTTGAAGGTAACATGATCAAGACTAAGTCACATTTTAAAGATGTAGACTGCAATAGCTTCATCGAACGTACAAGTTGCCATCTATCCCAATGGTTGGATACTGTCCCGAAGGGACAAGTTATGTGAATGAAAAGGAATTGTACAGACTTATCTGAATACGACACTCAATCACTTAAACTCTGTTCAGAGTTCATGGATAAGGGCTATAAGAAGGAGATCTTGGAGGATACCAGAATGGATGTTAGAACTATGAATAGATCAGATCTACTGAAGAAGGCTACAGTAAAAGGAGGATTTATGGAGGGTGTTCCTTTCATCTTCTCGTTTAATCCCTTTAAGAAATTAGGAGAAGTATCAAAAAACATCGTCTGATTTTATGTAAGGACCCTATGTTGAGGGAAATTCTGCCCACGGTACCACGGATTATCTGCAGAGGGGCCAAGAACTTGAAAATGAAACTTAGACATAAGCCAGGAAAGAAAGGACCAATGAACCACTTTGGAATAAGAGCAGGTTTTCATCAGTGTGGTAATTGCCTGAATTGTAGAAATACCAAAGGCAAGAAACATACAACCACAGAAATAGAAAGAAATGGCAATAAAATCTAAATTAGGGAAGTTATGATAACTTGCTTCTTCAGGTATGTGATATATATGCTAACCTGCCCATGCGGACAATCTACCTTTCCTCTCTTGATCTCTCTCCTGCAGTGTTGGACCGTGTTACTGCCGGCCTATCGGCTGTCTCCGACTGGATGGCTTCCCATTTCCTAAATCTCAACCTCTCTAAAACTGATATAGGGGGTCTCTAGGCAGTTTTGGTATTTAATAATTTGCCCTTAGACCATTTTTCCACTAATATTTTTTTTTCCAGGTGGCATATACATTTAATAGACACACCGTTGGAAAGGTCAGACTGTGACCTTTCCAACAATGTCTCTTGTTTGTATATAGCCCTAACTATATATACTGTATATAGCCCTAACTGTATATACTAAATTATACCCTATCTGCAAGCTCCTTGGCTGGAATGAAGCGAACAGATTTAGGGGAACTCCTATTTGACTCGAATTATTCATTTATTACAACAAACTGAGGGAGAGCGTTCTCCACATTTAGCTTCCATGTTGTTGAAATTGAGATAAACAATACCTTTTTTTTTTTTTCTCTATCTGCAAATTTACATCAATTAACCCATGAAGGTTGTTTCTTGAATCATTTAGAAACTGTGACAAAACCTAGGGAAAATATCGTGGTACTTAGAAAATTTAGCAAGTTAATATACCCTAACTGTTTAATAATTTTTCAACATTCTGTACCTTCCTATAATTATCAACCTATGAAGGTTGACTCTGGAATTATTTAGAAACGGAAATAAATCTTGGGAAGAACATTGTTAAAATTTAGCAAAGGAAATTAGCATACCTCTATTGTGTGTGTGTTTTTAAGGTGTTCACCGTTAGGAGGTAATTCTCCTTCATTTCAAATGGATTTCGTTTTAGAATGCAGACTTATTAAAAGTTAAATTTTAAGAATTTGTGATAATTGTAACCACGATTGTCAATTGGAAATTTATGGTTTTTATCTTACCCAGAATGCAAAAAAGAAAACAGAAAAAAAATGTAGATGGGTACCTAAAAGGTTTAAGGGTAGAGCAATTTACTGTGCGGCACACCCTCTTGCACACATCTATGAAGGGTATCTAGAGTTATGTTTGGGTTTTAAAGCAAATTTCCTGTTTGGCATAACATTGTGGATATTTAACTGGCATTTTCTTTGATATTGTTGTGCTGAGTCTTTGAAATGACAAAGTTTGGTTCAGAATGAAGTATTTTAGTTACTCACTAAAACTCGCCATGCATACCCATTTAATACAGAGATACAAACACATACATTACTATATACACACATACCAATTAGGGAAGTTGCTAGAGCCAGGCTCAGAGCCGATCCAAGACATTGTGCTGCCTGTATCCAAAAATGAAATTCTGCCCCTCCACCCTCCAAAGAAAACCTCACAGCCACCAAAACATAAGAACGTATATCATAGAGCTCCACGACAATAAATCTCACACTCTTAGACAGAACACATTACTTGTATTGCTGTGCAGCTCTGTGATTCATTCATACACACCACACATTACAGTGATAGTTATCATTTTGGAGCTTGGTGATACGCTCATACACACCGCTTATTGCTGTAAGAGTTTTGTTTTGGAGCTCTGTGATACTCTCTTACACAATGCACATTACTGAGAAGTTTGGTGCTGCTGAGCTGTGTGATATGCTCATACATAGCGTATGTTGCTGTGAGTTTTATTGCCGTGGATCTCTTTGATACGTTTATTCACAATGTACGTTACTATGAGGTTTATTTCTGTGGAGCTCTGTGATACAGTATGTGTGCGGTGTGTATCACAGAATTCTATAGCATTACACCTTACAGTAATGTGCGCTGTGTAGGAGCGAATGATTGTGTGAGGCGCCGGGAGACCTCATATATAGCTGCGGACGAACGCCCATGATGTCACTTGAGTCCTAATGAGCAAGGGAGGAGCTGAAAATGTGTTCTGAGAAGTACTATATTTTGCTTGGTTTGCTCTGCTCTGTGATCCTTATCACTGTACGGCCGGCAATAAAAACACAGACACAATGTATCGGGTTAATATTCTATTGTTTATGTTGCGTACAAAGCAGGACGCTATAAAGCAGGACGCCCTCAGCCTAACCAGTAAGTCCTATTGTGTCCTGTCCCTCAGCCCTCCTGTGTGATTCTATCCAATGGAATGTGTGCATCCCCGAGACCTGCATATCGGGCTCATAACTTGAAAGGCAAGTACCTGACAGTCTCATTAAGTAAGCACTCTGACATTTTAACTTCAAATTTAGTGTGAAACAAGTCATGGTAGAACAAGCCTCTAACTGGGCCTTTATGTGACTGTTAAAATGAAAAGGGGAAAGCAGATATGGTGATTACTATGTAATTATTACATACTAAGAGCCAAGATCACAGACATCAGACACATCCAACAAAGGCAATTCCATTACTGTGTTTAAAAAACTTTGCCAAACCATTATTATTATTATTATTATTATTAACACAATTCACCATTTATGAGCGACCCCTGGGTGGGCCATATGAGCACGATACCACACACTTTGTTGCTTTGATTTTATGCAAGTTCTGTCCTGGTCTCTTTGTATTGGGGCCAAAAACTGCTCAAAACTAGCCCAATATCGGCAACACTGCCAGATCTCATATATACTGTCAAGAATAATAATAATAATCCAGGTCTCCTTGATATGGGGCCAAAAAGTCACTGCTCCTGATCACAACAATGTATTAGCATATGGGTCGATAGCCAGAATTGGAAAAGGGTTACAGCGGTTCTTAAAGCAAAATACTAGCAATTCAATATCGCAATACTTGCACTCTATTATAGCGAGTAGGCCTCTGTATACCATCTATCAGCCGTAACACAGGACATTTCCACAGCTTACAATCCTGGGGATCTTTCAAACCATTATCCAGATAACATATTTTTTAAGAGATTCATTTGTTTTTTATCTTTAAGTTTTTTTCCCTGCATGTGGTGACCTGGAATATGTAATAGTAATGAACTGATCTGAATAACTTTGATTTCTTATTTTCTTTCAAAGTATTCTAGAATACCCCTCAGCTCCTCAGTGGGTATCTGTCAGTCACCAGCTAACATTGCAGACCCTCAGATCCATCAGAACGCCGATGCTGAGAAAAAGAACCTCGAACATGAAATAGCCATAGAGATAAAGATGAAGGAAGGAGCCGGAGAAGCTTCTGTAAGCTGTAAAGAAAATAAAGCACCTGAAAAGTGTGAAAGTCTTCTTGGCAGAGTCCAACACAAAACTAGAGGCTCTCTACAGGCGTTTATAAGACCTAAACGCTCGGTGTGATGTAGTTGAAGCCCTTCCAGAAGCTCTTCATAAGAACATTGATAGCAAGGCTTTTTCATAGTCAGAGGAAGATCATATCCTGCACACTTCTCCTATAGCATGGTATTAACTTCTCTGGTTTTTCATAATTTTTCCTAATATTAAATTTGACTACATTATTATTTTGTGAAGTAATAAGAAAAATGTATCCAATTTGGGAAAATCTATGGTCTAAAAGAGTGACTAGAATATTTAATTGCAGTAAACAAATACTAAACAGCAGAGGAAGTTTATCTCCTTCAGTTATTTACTAGCTCCTTGTTCTCTTTCTTGGGCATTGTCCTCACTGAGGAAGTTGCTGCTTTACTTAACTTAGCCTCTTAAGTCTATATTTAGCATCTCCTAGATAGTGACTTGGAGAGTCTTCCACCGAGTATCACACCATGAAGCGTACCCTAAGAATTCATTAAGCATCACAGGATGTTGTGTAGGAAATGTATGCTCGAGGTCCAGTTTTTTTAAAGCTTGCATTGAGTTTGATTATGTCCAAAGAGGAGATTTACAAACCATATTATAAAATACCAAGCAAAAACTGTGTCCGAGGGTATGGTTAGATTTCAAGAATAGCTGCCATCCTATACAATGTTTAAACCGTATAACTATGGGTGCCTATAGTACTGGATAGATGGAAGTTACATCGTCCAACAAGATAAACAGAATTATAAAGATTAAAATAACCTATTGTATCAATTTATTACAGCAATATGATATTAAATGTCACTTGCTTTTCTTCCTTCCAAAAGTGAGCTTCCTGTCTCAGAATACGATCATGAATGTGAGAAAGAAGATCTTCGGCTGGTCATTAACAACCAACTAGAACTTGTACCAGCAACGTCAGCTAGTGGATTTTCCATCTCGTTTTCAGACATAATTTTTGAGTTTGGGGAATTTCCTGCTCATTCTGATCTGAGACAAGCGTGAGTGCAAGGAGCCAGATAGAACTTGTTCAGGTAAATATATATTATATACAGGGTTATTCAAAGAGATCCGTATTGTGGCTGAAAGTTAACCGAACAGTGAAATTCAGCATACGGTTACCTTTCCTGGCCATTCGACTATTAAGAGAGCAGGCAGTTCGCCAAATCATGGCGATATGTCTGCACATATGGTGCCTGTTCGTTCCCTGTTCGAAGGCAGTAAAATCCCCAATCTGTAAAATCTGTAACAGCCCTTTTTATTATTATTCACTGGATTTTATATGTAAATTTCAGACATTTTCGATCTGTAGTTTCTATGCAAACAGCGTTTCACTTTTCAAACATTCAAGCGTACTGTTTTTTTTTATTTTCACTTCATTCGTCTGCGGTGTTGGCTTTTTCTGGCGGCTGCTCGGGTTTCTCCGGCGGGGTTAATCCAGATGTTTTTGCGGGTCTCGGTGTGGGTTCGCTGGTTTTGGGGTGAGTGTTCGTCGGGTTTGCGGCGGCTTTTCTCTGCACTACAACGGCCCTTTGGTGCTTGCTGAATACACTACAGGGTCGCCAAAATGGGATCGCCAAATCACACCGAATTGAAGAGAACGAAAAGTCTCCAAACGCACGGTGACTTTTCGATTCTCTTTGAATAACCTGTCAGGTATATTGGAAGGGAAAAAAGGTAGAATGGATGCCTGTAGCCATTTTGTTTTTAAAGACAGTTTTTTTCTTTTTCCAAATTTCCCTAGTTAGAAATGAACCGAGATTTTTTTTACAGAGTTCATGGCTGGGTGAGATCTTATATATTTTTTTTTAGAAATACCAGACATGAAGGAGCCTTAAAATGTCTTTGTGTGATATAAGGCCCAAGCTAAGTGCTAAGATCTGTCATAATTAAATTTATTGGTCTGTTTTAAGTCTTTAAAACAAAAAGATATATTGTCTTTTGGGTATAGGAATATAAGAGTTAATATCTTCGTAAGGTAAAATATATTCACAAAACATATGTTTATAATCAAGGTATATTTTATTATATTTACAGTAGAAAATAGACGCTCCAATTTATATTGTAGAGAGTTTAAGTGGTAAATAGTATAATTATTGAAGAATACATTCTGTTGAGTTAACCAGAAAAGAATTCAGCTGATAAGACTCAGTAAAAATTTAGAAAGGAGTGAGGATATAAATCTAATTTTGATATGTAGAGACTAAATGTCTACATAGGGAGAGAGAGGGTTTGTTTAGTCAAATTGACCTTTTGACACAAGATAAGGATATTAAAAAGAAATGGTGGAATTAATTGAGAAGTGTAATGCTGCCCTCTAGAGGATAGTAAATATTATAATTGATATTAAAGGGTATTGCTAGTGATGTCAAATTGACTATAATTGAAGCGGCAATGTTGGTTGCAGTCATTCTGAGATTCAGAGACTCACACCGCAATGCATTCAGACTTCCAATACATATGAGAAATTCTGAGATTCCAGGACATGAGGCACTCAAGACTCTCACCAAATCTCTGACTCTCACCAAATCTCTAACTCACATGCATTGATTATCTGATATTGAAAATCTTCACATATTCCAAAAACAATATTACATAAGGAATTCCAAGGCAGACTCATCAAAATCCAGATTGGAGAGGTAATGTATGAGAGCTATTTAAATTAAGGAATTAATGTAAATATATATATCTGTAGATTTTTGCAACAGATAGACTGAGATTTCTCAGATTCTTGGTAGCTCCAAAAGTCTAAATATTTCTATTCTGCAGATAGAAATATGAAGAAGTGGACATAAGGATTTATCCTAAAAGAAACTGTTGTAGGATTGATACAAATATATATATTGAATTTGGAAATTACTGTGATTGAAATTAATAAGCAAGGAATTATATAACTAGCAATAAAAAACAAAAGATTAGAAGTTTATTCTCGAGATTAAGGGAGGATTCTCTAAATAAATTTTATTACTTATCATTAAATTAGCTCATCTTTTGTTGATCCATGTAGTATAGAGAGATATATATATATCTATAAGATATAGCTGGTTAAACATTGTTTGCTGGGAAATGCATGTTGTATTAAGCAGATATGTTTATTAACCATTTGTGTATTAGTTACTAAGTGATAAGGTAAATGATATTAATCATATATGCAGTTACTAACAGGAGATACATATATTGTGAAGCTAGTTTTTATATGCTGATGGATTGTGGTTTATAAATCTTTGTTTATGATATGAGATTTGAAACTTTTTTGTATATGTAATTAATATATATATGTTTTTATCCGATTATTGATTATTGTATTCTTCAAAGCAAAACACATACAATTAAAAGAATTTAGGAGAATTTCTAGGAAATATACGAGACACAAATATCAATCGTTTATAAGTTTCTTATGAAATAATAATCCCTGCCATATTGGAGGCTTGGCTGAGAAGTCCAATATATGACGTGTTGTAGTTACGTGCAGAGATTATATCCGACAAACCCTGATATTAATAGACTAGTAATGCACTGTCTGATCAGATTCAACCATCTGTACATCCCCAATGCTGCTGCTGATCCAAAGGAAATTTAAAAAAATACAACTTGGATTCCCAGTTGTTCCAAAAAGGGAGAAAGATCCTTCATTATGGTAATAAGATATCTCTGAAGATCAAAATTTAATGCATATAACATTTTAATACATACAATGACATCATGCTTTAACAGAAAAGCTTCCAGGTCTTTTTAAAGACATCAGTCCAGTTAGAGACAAAAACACATTATTTTAATGCAGATAATTCCAGATTTTTAGTGTTATTAAAGTAAGGAACCCTTTCCTTTACTGTTGAGCACAAAATGTTTGTTCCTCCAGTGTAAGTGTAAGCTTTTGTACTTTGTACAACTTCCAATGATCCTGCAGGACTTTCGCTGTTGCGCAATCCTGGGCAGAGGCGGATTTGGCAAAGTAAGTATGATGGAGAATTCCCACTTGATTCATTTAAAAGCTGTCTTACCAAATTCACTAAAACACTAACTATATCTTGTGATTTCAGGTGCTGCTCGCAGAACACCTGCAAACAAAGAAAATGTTTGCTATAAAGGCCATGAAGAAAGCCCAGTTACTTAAATCCGATCAAATCCAGAGGTCAGTAAGAGAAGACAATTTACAATTAAACTTATATTGTTGTTAGTTCTGTATGTCCTCAATCCTCTCAAAAATGACGTAAAGTTAACCAATATCACTGTACTTTCACAGAAACACATTGGGCTCTATCACCTCCCTCCAGCTAAAATGAGGAGGCTAAGGGGAAAAATTAGCATTGGCTAATCTAGCCTTAGTGTCCCTGTTTTACCTGTAGATTATGGGGTGGGCACTGAACATGTTGAACATAGGTAGAGCAAAGTACAGAAAGCTCGTGCTATAAAGTGATTATGCCAATTTGCCAATGTTTTTTTAACCCGTTAGCGATCGTGAGGTGATCTATGCGGCAAGGGATCACCTCAATTAACCAAGCACTCTCATTTATGTGACACTAGAGCTAGCGTTAAGGAGGTGATAGAGCCTAATGACTTTTCATTCACCATTTCTTACACTCAGAAATGAAATTAAACAGCCTCTGTAATAAAAGGCATAAACAGATAGAAAGCGATTTACTATTATTTCTTTAATTATTATTCGGTTACTTTTTCTTTCTGTTTTCCAGCCTTATGTATGAAAGAAGTCTATACCAAGCAGCGAGCCAGGAACACCATCCTTTCCTGGTCAATTTATTTGCAACTTTCCAAAGCAGAGATCACACCTGCTTTGTGATGGAGTATGCTGCTGGTGGAGACCTATTCACCAACCTAATGAACGCCTCTGGAACATTTCCACTGCCCAGAGCTCGATTTTATGCGTCTTGTGTCATTCTCGGCCTGGAACATCTGCACCAGCATAAGATAATCCACAGGTAAGCGAAACCATTAACTAGTCCAAGGGTGCGAGGGTTTACTGTAGCCAGAGAATATTACTTGTAACAGGTTTTACACCATGATTATTCTTTTATGTCCAAAATAGTAAAACTGTGATGTAACTAGTTAATTTAAAAATCTACAGACATCTCGTAACATTAACCAATAACGGGCTTTTATCTATTTTTAACTCCAGAGACCTTAAGTTGGACAATATCGTCTTAGACCAGGAGGGGTTCGCAAAAATTGCAGACTTTGGGTTCAGTAAAAAGGAAAATATAGATTTATATCTGATAAAATCCATCTCAATGGAGGAAAGACATCATTTGTAAAACAAGTAACTTAAAAATCCTAAAAACACACACAGAGATATATAATTTTTTATTACTGAAATATTTACATAATAAAATAAAATTATTAAGGAAATGATTGATTTACCTTTTAACCTATATGATTTTTATTGTCTGCATCTAAGAAATTGGATTTGGAGACCGTACCAATAGTTTCTGTGGTACGCTTGATTACAAAGCCCCTGAAATCATAAAGAACAAACCCTACACCAGAGCAGTGGACTGGTGGAGCCTCGGAGTCGTGCTGTACAGCACGATGGTTGGAGACGTAAACCTAATCTCTCATTATGTTTTTTGGTCTTTAAACCTTTCGCCTCTGCATTTATAATGCAGACAATCTGTTGAATAAAAGGAACAGGAAGCATTTTAGATATCAATATATCACTAAATAATGTGAGTTGGCAACCAGGCCTGGGTTAGTCTTTCTTCAAACAGCACAAGATAAATAATAAACAACGGCTATTATGACACAAGAAGCATAAGCCTTTATGACTGACCAAACAGATTATATTTTCTCAATCTAGAAAAAAGTGTATTTAGGCAAAGTTTGTTTGTATATAAATATACTATATAAACAGTAATTTAAAAAAACAACAACAATATTGTGTAAAACGCATCGAAATATTTTCTAATTTCTTCATTATCAAATGGTTTTCCAGAAAATCACTGGAAGGAACCAATGATTTTATGGATTATCCCTTACATTGCCTCATAACCCTATCATAAAACACACACATCTACACAAACATAGAAACATACACACACAATTTAAATGTATTATATTATGATTGCAGTACATTTAAAGAATGTATATTGTATTTAAAGACAGAGGGTTCACTCTGCTGAACAAACAACGTTAAACGTTTCGGACTGACATAAGTTTCCGAGGAGACGCAGAGGTCCCAGCACTTGGACGAATTAGATTTCATGGCTGATGAACTATAATTTTAGAGGCATATTCAGGAGCCTATTTGCAAATGAAATGCAATGCTTCTTTTAAAGATCAAGTAAATGAAGGGGTTAAATCAGTGGTATTGTAAGGTGTTTAAGAGCTTAATTTATTTTTATTTCATATTTTCTATATATGTTTTTTCCTTTTTAGTATCCATTCCCAGGTGATAACGATGAGGAGCTGGAAAAAAACATTGTCAATTACAAGATTAAATTCCCTCGCAAAATAAGTGGGACACCCGCATCAATCCTGAAAGCTGTAAGTTGCCGACACATGATTGGTTCATTCTAATTCTTTGCTATCCTAGAAGAGAGACTCACAGCTTTACTCTGAAGATTGGACAGTTAGAGCTTGTGAGATCCTCTGATTAATAGCATAGGGAATGTTGATTGCTGCTCTGTACAAAAGAAATTGATCCACCAGCAGAAAAATATACTCCCAGTATATTTACTTATATATCTACAAACATAAAGCACATAAACACATTCTGGTGTAGTATATAATGTAACGCACAATAGGATGACCCCTAGAGTAGCACTCACTGGATATAGTTTAATAATAGGCAAATTATTATTTATTATTATCAAATATATATGTTGCTGATGCTACTCACGTCTGCACAGTCCTTGGTCCTCAAACTCAGTATATCATGCCGTCACAGGAAACACCAAAAGAGGCTCCTCCGGTAGTTAGGAAATTCAAAATTTATTTGGTAACGATTTTGTTTAAAGACAAAATCCTACGCATTTCGTCTATGAATAGATTAGATTTCATCAGGAATAAATAGTATATGAATTGTTAAATCTCCCCCATGGTATTTAAATAACAATTGTGTCGTGGATCTTCCTGCGCTGCCGGTTCCACCAGATACCATGTGCTCCACTCTATGAATGCACAGAGCGCATGTCTGGAATTGCGTCTTCCCGATGTCGAAAGTGACATCTCGGCAGGCTCTTTCTCTGGAAGATCTGAGGCACAAATGTTATTTAAATACCGTGGGGAAGACTGATTCATATACTTTTTATTCCTGAAGAAGTCTAATCTATTCATAGACGAAACGCGTTGGATTGTATCTTTTTAACTTTAATTGTTTCTAAACATTTTTTGCATCTCTTAACTGCCGGAGGAGCCTCTTTGGTGTTTCTTGTTGCGGCAAAATATTCCGGGTTCGAGGTGCTAGGAGTGTGCAGACGTGCGTAACATCAGAAGCATATATACTTGATGCGTCTATTATTAAAGTATATCCTGCGAGTACTATTCCAGGGTTTATCCTATTGTGCTTTTTACATTATATACTACACTATGAAGTGTTTATGTGCTTGATCTTTGTAGATATACTCCCTGTAGTTTTACTTATATATTAAGTAGCAAAAGGTGCCCTAGCGTGAATGAGGTGCAAGGAGCCACTGGAAATAGAACAAACAATAAGAGCTGAATGCAACAGTGGAAGGAAATGGGATGGGAAGGATAAATAAAGAAACAAGTGAATAACATAAAGAATGAAATGATAACGGTAAAGAATTCAGCAATAAATTACAGTAAAGCCATTTATCTAATGTAAGAAGCAGCAGGAAAGAGAGGGATGTGCCTTTTTTAGCTGCACCTATACTGCCTCCCATGTCGGGATTGGAGGTTCCATGGCGTTAAATTTATATTTACATCAGTTCTGTTAATGTGCTGCTTTATCAATGTTCTAACTTTCCATCATTTCATTAGGAAATTCTTACATTTCGCAGTCAGCCCCACACTGTAATGCATTTACTTAGGTATTTAATAGTATGTTTGTCACAATAATTTATATCTATGTTTATGATAATTATTCTGGTTCTCTAAATCCTTTCCAATATATATAGATTTATACAAACCAATATAAAATGTGAGAGTGGGGTGGCGGGTCAAGTGTGAGATTATGGCAGGTATTTGGAGGATGCTTTGATCTCAATGAATTCCTTCACCATTAGGACTTGTTTAATTTCTAGAATAAGAGATAATTAAAGCAAACGTTACAAAACCTTATCAATAAAAATGACAAGCTCAATTTCGATTTATTCTTTTTCAGCTGTTGAATCGAGATGAAGAGGAGCGCCTTGGCGCAAGTGAGGAAGGAGCGGAAGACGTCAAACAACACCCCTTCTTCAAAGTACGTCTGTGCTTTCTTTACTATCCCAACTGTGTCATTCATTTCAGAAACAGTTTAGTCACTTCTCCCTTTTTTCTTGTTTTTTTCAGAGAATTTTTTTTTTTTAAAGTTTTCCAGATCCCTGCCTTACAATACCTTTTCATTTGTTAATTTATGTGTTGACGCATATTAATGGTTTTGTAAATTATTTTTCCATTAACTTTTTATCTTTATTTTAACAGGGAATAAATTAGGTTGAGCTTTTAAGAACTCTGTATCGCAGAATGGAAGGAATAAACTGAATATACAGCGGACTAAAATACAATTCCACTAATCTTCTTCTTGTTATATTTTATTTACCTTTGGCTTTATTCCATATTGCAGAACTCTTACGCTGTCATGATTTACACTTTTTCACCTGACACAGTGTCAGATTCCAAGGGGACACAGGGGACATTTGACCCCCTGAGCGGCAATCCTATTTTAGGAGATACAGGAGTCCAAATGTTTCCTGTATCTCCATAGCTCTGTTTTATGCACCTTACATGGTGAAGTATAAATCTACAAAAATTCTCATCACTTCCCCTAAACCACACGTCCAGTTCTTGTTTTCAGTCAAACAAATCATACTACCTCCTAGTATTAAACAATACTGGACGTCTTTAAAACTTCAACTTAATTTTTCATTTTAAAAATTATCATAGAGTCAATGTTTTAATGCCCTTAGGAACTTTCATCTGGACAAATATAAGTTAGAGAAGTGTCAATATATGTTATAAAACACAGAGCAATCTCACTTTCCACCCACAGTGCGTCCTCCAGATAAACTGTGCACATATGCATGTTTACGTCCCGCAGTCTCTCTGTGCAGATGGGGTGTCAGAGCAACCAGTAAAGCTCCTCAGTGTTGTGAAGCAATTAACGTACAATTCCCGTGAATGATAGAAGCAAAACCAAGAATGTGTGAGCCAAAGAATCAGTGTCTTAACCCCTTTACACCCAAAATCAAGTTATCTCGACCTTGCATTGTAATGCATTGAAAAACACTCATTAGTATATCAAAGGGAAATGTTCACACCTTTTTTAAAGCAGGATTAGTGTGAGCTCAAACACAGGTGAAGTTTCTCGACAGTGAAGGAGGTTGAAAACCAAAAACATGTAAATATTGGGTATTTCTAGACCCAGGACAAAATTCAGAAACTATTTAGTCGTGCTTTTTTTGTAGATTTGGAGGGTCACAGTTCGAAAAAGTATTTTTTTCCTTTTTTGTGGGTACTTTCAGACTGACAATGGTGAATCCGTCTGGTCAGTAGCGTTATAGCGTGGGGGGGGGGTGCAGCTCACACCCGGGTGACACCACCCCTCGGGTGACACCCAGTGCCAATTTTTTTTCTTCCCCCCTAAAGTATTTTACCAGGGAGGATACATTGATCTCTTTTTCAAGAATGCCCTGGGTAGGCAAGGCCCAGGCCGTCACTTTCCAGGGAGTGGCAAAAAAAAGCCGCCACTATGCGTCCGTCGCCTGCAATACTCCTCGTCCGTCAGTCATGTGGGATTCAGGAAGGGGCAGAACGAGGGGAGCCGTGCCGCCACGGGGGACCTCCTCACTTCACCCCACCTGTACTCTCGAGCGGGACAACCAGGCAGCCAGGTATGTATGCCTGTGCGTGTAGACTACACTATCCAGTCACTGCCTTTACTACGTCACAAAGTTAATGTCGCTTCTACACCACCCAGTCACCGTGCCACTAGCAGGCACTGTCACCCTCCTACACCTCAACCACTGCGCAGGTGGAAAGTCAGACACTCTGAGGCAGACTGTACATGCTAAGCGCTCACAAATCTCCGCATGTAAAGGCGGAGAGTGCTAGGACTCCTATTAAAACATACCATAAAAACTAGGGATGCACCGATACTAGTATCGGTGCCGATACATACCAACGATACGGGAAGCCGGCACTGGGCCGGCTTCCCGGTATCCGCAGGGCTGGGGAAGCTGGCCGCGTGCATGAAAAGCACGCGGCCAGCGTTCCCCTCCGGCGCACCGCATACTCACCCATCCTGAAGGTCCGGTCGTATGGCAGTGCTGCGATCACGTGGCCGCCGGGCGCATCTGTGACGCTGCCTCTCAGCTGGAGACAGCGTCACAGATAGTACCAACGCCCACGTGATCGCATCACTGCCATGCGACCGGACCTTCAGGATGGGTGAGTATGCGGCGCGCCGGAGGGGAACGCTGGCCGCGTGCTTCTCATGCACGCGGCCAGCTTCCCCAGCGTTCAAGCTGGGGCAATATCCATGTGAGCTGGGGATAAACCACATGAGTTGGGGGTATTATATATAGATTCTCATTCTCGGGGGGGGGATATACATGTGCGTGAGCTGGGGGCATTTTTATATGAGGTCTGTTCTTATTGAAAAGTGGTCACATGACATAAAAGTATCGGTACTCAGTATTGGTGAGTACTTTTATAAAGTATCGGTGCATCCCTAATAAAAACAGTTAAAAGATGAATGAAAATCTGACATCTGAGATATTTTATTTAATAAATTTTTAATATTTATCATTTCTACACGTCCTGGTTATTTTACCACGGAGGAGGATATTCAGGAGATCCGGTGCTCGTTCATGACATCAGGTGCTTGAATAACGGCGTCTGGTCTAGACACAGGAAAATGTGAGTAGAATTCCACATCCCTACCTTTTATAAGATCAGAAAGATCTTTGTATTCTGCATCAACTTCCTTCGAGGAACACCTGTTTGGAAGAAGGCGCGTAGTACAAGAAGAAGGGGAACAATCCATCCGTTCTGGAAAACGTTTTGACACAAATACTGAACATTTAAATTCTATTGCACACACTTTGAGAAATGATTCTATTTGAGCACTAGGTGACATCACAGAGTTACCATATATCTTGTGCTGCACAACCATTATAACATCTTTAACCTCCCTGGCGGTGTTTCCGAGCGTGTCTCGGGGTTGAATTTCACTACTGAGAGCAGTAACCGAGACACACTCGGGCTGTATAGATTGCAGTCTCCTCCAGCGATCGCGACCTCTTTACTTCCTGGATTCCTTCTCGCGAGGAGGAAACTAGGAAGCAATGAGGTCGCAGTCATCGGAGGATTCAGCTGGGGACATCGAGGGAGCGCACGGAGATATGATGTATCCAGAGGCATCCCGAGTGTTGCTCAGGGTTACCGCTTCCAAAATAGGAATATAACCCCAAGCCACACTTGGGATGGGGGGAGGCACAAGAAAAAAAAAACAAAAAACAACCGTTTTCAGCAAAGAAGTTTCTGGATAAACAGACCAGCAGGGAGGTTAATGCATCTCACTATATGGAACAGTTTATAAGGTTTTCACTGTAGTTTGAGAGGTGTGATAGATATATATATATAATATATATATATTATATATAGATACGCACACACTGAGTATAGCAGTGCGTAGTGATACGTTACATTTAAAAGACAAGCTTTCGAGAGAATACCTCTCTGCCTCACGTCTGGAAGTTAAAAGTGACCAAAATTATAGAATTGAACAATAAAGAGCCAAGCAGAAGGGAGGGGGGGAGGGGGAAAGAGTGTCAAAAAAAAATAGATCATAGGCCCCACAGTTTGTCTTTTAAATTTAACGTTCGTTCAATAAAAAAAACAAAAAACAAAAAAAAAGTATCACTACATCCTGCTATACTCGTGATTTTGGCATCTGGACTTACTTTCTTATATGCGCCACATGGGAGTTTGACTTTGTTTCCCCCCCTCCTTTGTTTTTTAAAATGACTTTATTATTAGAGATTTTGTTTTTTAAACGTTTAACCCCTTCCTGACCGCTGACGTACTATGTGCACCCGATCGGGAAGTCTCCCTTAGACTCGCGGACCTACATAGTAGGTCAGGGTCGCCTAACCTCCCTCCCGATACTTGCCTCCCACGGTGTTCTGGCAGGGTGGAAGCCTGCCCCGCCGTTTGAGGAGCTGGCGGGCGCGATGATATCATCACGCCGCATGATGATCATCAGCAGGTGCCTACCGGCACTTACAGTAAAAAACAGGAAGGGGGGAGGGGGAAGAAACTCCTTTGGAGCCCTCTATCTCCAACTGTTAATGCCAAGAAAAAACAAATTACACTACTGGAAAGGGGAGAATCTCCCCTTTCCAGCGGTGTATAGCATTAACTATTTTGCTGCTGGATCTCGATTCAAACCTGGGAGGTGGCTGACCTCTTGGATGTCAGTCAGGTCTCCCCCCCACCCACTGACATCCTCACCATATGTGGGAGGATGTCAGTGGGCCAGTTAACCCCCTAGCTGCCAAGTGGAGATACTGGGATCCAAATGATCCCCCTATCTCCTGATCCGTGGCAGCTAGAGGGTCATGTTTGATATCATTGGAGAGGCCTGATCATTACCTTTCAAATGATAGAAAACATGACCAGGATTGGTGTAACAAAAATAAAAATCAATTAAAAAAATTTGTTGTTGGGGGTTTACTAAAATAGGACCTAGGCTGGCATTTAAAAATGATGAGAATAAAACTGTCAAAGTTAGCTCATCACAGAGGTGAAATGAGCAGTGAAGGGGTTAAAAAGCAAAAACATGTAAAAATTGGGTATATCTATTCATGGGACAAAATTTTTAAAGTAGCCGGGGTCTTTGACTGTTGTAGATTCTGGGGGTTAAATTTCAAAAGAGTGTTTTTTTCATCATATTTTTTATTGATAGTAAATTATAGGATATGATAATAATAAATAATGGTATTTTTAGAAAATCCATTTAATGGCAGGAAAAACGGTGTATAATGTGTGGGTTCCATAAATGAGTAAGTGGAAAATTTGACCTAAACACAAACAGCGCAGAAATGTAAAAACAGCAGCGGCACTAAAGCATGGACTTTTGTAAAACCGCCTGGTCACTATGGGGTTAAAAATTTTCATTTTGTGAAAAAGGTCAAACCGACCAGCAGGGATCTTCTTTCGTTTTAATACTATTTAGGAAGCTCAGCGGGCGTAGATTCCCCAAACTCCCATAAAACCTGTCTGCGTTCATCTTATTCCGGATACTTTACCGCACACGAACACCACTGGCGCTACCTTATTACATACTTTTACTATCTCACACTTCTAAAGACGCTACATTAGCACCGGCTATGGAATAGAGCCTGAGGTCACTGACTCCCCCTGCTCCAACCCCTTCAATAAGTTTTAACCCTTTCACTGCTGAGGACGTGTGGGGAACGTCCTCATTGACTAAGGAAAGATAGGGGTGGAGATAAGGGTTCCTTTGAACCCCAATATTTCCCAACTTTTTTCAGCTAGCAGGGTCATATTTGGTATCATTAGAAAGGTCAGAGCATGGCCTTTCCAATGATACCAAACAAGACCATGTTTAATGTAAAGAAAAAAAAATACAAAAGAAAAATGTGTTTTAAGCCGTGAAATGGCTCAGCAGTGAAGGGGTTAAAATAGATTATAAAAAGATGCTCCGGTTTAAACATTTAACATGAATAAAAAGAATAAAGCGGTGAGGTTTGAAAGAGAAATGCTAAAAAGAAATTAGATTTTATTTAAAGACTATTCCATACTGATAGAAGCCACTCACTCCCAAACGGATGGGGGGAAAAAAAAATAAAAAAAAGAACGCTGTGAAAAGCCAAAAAAGTAATCCACATTCTTCCCTACCAGTAGGATCTCCACAAATGGGGGGAAAAACATTTCAGAGTTCAAAACAAAATCTTATGTGACATGTTGTACAGCTCTTGGAAGAAGCATATTATTAATATTTGTTTTGTTTCGTTTTACGTTTTGAGGTGGAGAAGGAAGAAGAGAGAGGAGTGTACGGTAGGATTAAAACTCAGTGGGGTGGGGGAGAAGTGTTTGGGGGGTCTCATTCAGTATTTGGCGACAAGCGAGTGCAAGAAACGCGTCCATGGGTGCCTGATCAGTTCTGCGCATCTGCGTTCTGGCCGGGAGACGAGGGTTTCAGGTTTTTCTGTAGAACGTGGGCGTCAGCCGGCTCTATCCTCTTGTAATAGTTTTTCTTTGTTTCGATGATCTCGAAGCCGAATTTCCTGTAGAAGTCTATGGCGGACTCGTTGCTGATCTGGACGTGCCTAGAGGACAGAGAAATGGGGAGAGATGGTCAGCCCGGCTGTCAGGAAATACATTGCAATAAAAAAAAAAAAAAAAACTTATTCTATAGTATTTCCTATTAAAAATGTATCCGTTTCCACCGAACCATGGACTTGGGGTCGTTGATTCACAAAGCACTTATATGGAGATTTCAGTGCTCTTGATTCCATTTTGTCAAAAATGCAGTGCATTCGCCATTGAATGTTCACCGTATTGCGCTGGTAATTGAAGCAGTTATTGGACGTCAACAAAAAACGCCAATAAATGTAAAATTCCACAGAATTGAAAAACAAAATAGGAAGTCTCTTATTCTAGTAGGAGGTTAAAGGGACAATACCACTAACAAACTAATTACGTGTGCATTACAAAACTGCACGATAAAAAAAAAAAAAAAAAAGGAGTTTTTACTTTAAAAGTAATTCCATGTAAAAAGGAAAAAACAAAGTTAGGTTTTTATCTAGTTTCCTTTTTTATTTTTCCCACGATGCAACATTTACAAAAAGATTTGCTTTACAATATTTAAGAATTAAATGAGGTGGAGGGGGGGGGGGAAGGTTTAGATAAGGCTGCAGGAGGTCTATTGTTCTCCAGGCTTATAAATACAGTAAGGCAGGGCTTGACAAATCCAGGGGTCTGGTAGCCACTGGCTCCTAGAATTAGAATTCCTGGCTCCTAAATTTCCAGTTTATGTTGTTACACCAATATAAAAGCAGTCTTTGGCATCTAAAAACATCTAGTTGGCTTCAAGGTTTTCTTCCTGTCTCCTACATTAAATATATCCAGCCCTGGTGTATGTATTTATATGTGAGGTCTGTTGTGTGTCAGTGTGTGTGTCTGCAGCGGTTAAATAGGGTGTCTGGCCATACATTTCAATACTAGAAGTTGGACAGGCTTTCAGCAAAAACTTTATTGGAAAGAATCACATGACATTAAATAAAAGTATTGGCGAGTACCTGGCAAAAAGAATACTGCTACTCATACTCTTAAAAAAAATAAAAATGGTATTGTGTATCTTTAGTTGTAAACTAAAGCTTTGTTAGTTTGAAGCAAAAACTGGCTCCTAACTTTTGTAGCTGGCTCCTAGATTCAACGCAAATTTGTCAAGCCCTGCTTAAGGACATTTCATTTTTGGAGGTACTGGATATAGATGTGTGTGTGTGCGGGTGTGTAATTATATATAATATATATACACATATATATACACACACACATATACATACATACATACATACACCCCCCCCCCCCATAGATACTCGAGTATAACGCGACCGGAATAGAACGCAATGGATAGAGATTATGGAAATGAGAATATTCAAGACTCGAATATAACGCGAGGAACAAAATTATACTGTACCGGTAAACATTTAAAATCCCTTCAGGTTCTCTTTACACAGTCAGGCTCCCCCTCAGGCCAGGGTGTTCTGCTCTAGAATGATTGCAGCTGCGAAGTATGAAGCCGCCGGCCACCTGTCTTCTTTACTAGCGATTAGATGGCCGGCGAAGGCGAGCGAGGTGAATGATTTGGCTTTTAAATTGAGCGTGCCCTCTGTCTGTGATGGATTCCACCTCTCCCGAATCCGGGAGTTCCTGAAGTGTTGGCAAGCATCAGAGGCGCGTTCAATACCTCAGCCGCTGCAAGTGCTAAGTTAGCAACGCCGTTCTGCCGCTCAGCACTGCTAACTTAGCACTTGCAGCAACCCGAGGCGATGCTGTGAGTAGCTGAGTGCGACGTAGAAAAGATGGCCACCGCCGTGAAGCAAGTAACAATTCAGTACGGCAATGGTAATTTTGAGGTTTTTGTTCACCAGAGCACAAAATATTTATTATTTACCCCTGCGCAGACATATATTAGTTCAATTTATATTTTGTTTCAGAAGTAAACATTACGTTTATTCAATAAAAACATAGAAAATGTCGGCAGATAAGAACCTTTCGGCCCATCTAGTCGCCCAATTACATGGATACTTTATCTTTTGTTTAGGATAGCCTTATGCCTATCCCATGCTTGCTTAAATTCAATCACTGTTTTGGCCTCTACCACTTCTACTGGAAGACTGTTCCATGTATCCACCATCCTCTCAGTAAAATAATGCTTCCTGATGTTACTTTTAAACCTTTGCCCCTCTAATCGAAGACTATGTCCTCTTGTTTTGCTACTTTGTTTCCTCTTAAATATACTCCCTTCCTCTACCTTGTGGATTCCCTTTACGTATTTAAATGTTTCTATCATATCTCCTCTGTCTCGTCTTTTTTCCAAGCTGTACATGTTAAGATCATTAACCCTTTCCTGGTAACTTTTCTCCTTCAAGCCGTACACCATTTTAGTAGCCCTTCTCTGAACTCTCTCTAAGATGTCTATATCCTTCTGGAGATACGGTCTCCAGTACTGCACACAGTACTCCAAGTGAGGTCTCACCAGTGCTCTGTATAGTGGCATGAGCACTTCCCTTTTCCTACTGCTAATACAGGCTCTCCCTACACAACCAAGCATTCTGCCAGCATTTCCAAGCATTCTGCCAGCATTTCCTGCTGCTCTATTACATTGACTACTTACCCTTAGATCCTCTGAAATAATGACCCCTAAATCCCAACCCTCAGATGTATCAAATATTCTATATTCAGCCCTTGGGTTTTTACGTCCCAGGTGCATTATCTTGCACTTATCCACATTAAAACTCAATTGCCACAGCTCCCACCATTTTAGTTTACCTAAATCATTTGGCTGATCCCTCCAGGAACGTCAACCCTGTTGCAAATCTTTGTGTCATCAGCAAAAAGACATACTTAACCATTAATACCTTCTGCAATATCACTAATAAAAATATTAAATAGAATGGGTCCAAGTACTGACCCCTGAGGTACCCCACTGGTAACAAGACCTTGCGCCGAATAAACTCCATTTACCACAACCCTCTGTTGCCTGTCACTCAGCCACTGCCTAATCCATTCAACAATATTGGAATCCAAGCTCAAAGATTGCAATTTATTGATAAGCTTCTATGCGGAACAGTATCAAAAGCCTTACTGAAATCTAAATAAGCAATGTCTACTGCACCACCTGTGTCTATTATTTTTGTTACCCAATCAAAAAAAATCAATAAGATTAGTTTGGCATGATCTCCCTGAGGTAAACCCATGTTGTTTCTGATCCTGTAATCTATGTGTTTTTAGATGTTCAACAATCCTTTCCTTTAACATGGTTTCCATTAATTTCCTCACTACTGACGTAAGACTAACTGGCCGATAGTTCCCCGATTCCTCCCTACTACCCTTCTTGTAAATGGGCACAACATTTGCTAATTTCCAGTCTTCTGGGACGACTCCCGTTAACAAGGATTGGTTAAATAAATCTGTTAATGGTTTTGCTATTACATCACTGAGCTCTTAATAATTTAGGGTGGATCCCATCAGGCCCCATTGACTTATTTGTCTTTACTTTAGACAGCTGCTGTAGAACCTCCTCCTCTGTAAACTCATATGTAAATGTCTCGTTAGTGTTTCCTCCTAACTGAGGTCCCTTTCCTTCCTTTTCTTCTGCAAAGACTGAACAAAAATATTCATTGAGGCAGTCAGCGAGACTTTTATCCTCTTCTACATACCTTCCTCCGTGGTGTGTGCATACAAAACGGATTGTGCTGACTGCTTTTCTTTATCATATATACCTCAACTGTTGTCCGAGTCATACGAAAAACAATCATTAAGAAATCGTCAGCCATTTTGGATTTGAAATTCGCATCCAAAGCGTTCAATGACACTGCTGCAGCAAATCATTCAGCAGCTGCTGAGGTATTGAACGGGGCTCTGGGAGCCCACATTCACTTCAGTGAGACTACCGGAACTTCCGCGAGACTTGGGATCCAGTATATTGCAAGGCAATATATAGATTTTATTTATTTTTTTTACACCTGATGCAGATGTCTCGAATAGAATGAGACCCCCTCCAATTTTTATGGTAAATTTTTAATCACCAAAATCTAGCGGTATACTCTAGTATCTAGATAAAAATCATCAGTTGCCATATTCAGAATATTACGGATATCGGTATCAGAATTTTATTTGCCGATAATTGGACAAGTTGTTTCACTGCAGCTGCGACACGCACGATCCCACAGAACTGTGTGAATCTGAGGCTTCTCCCAAATCAGGCTGTAAGCCTTTACTGCAGAACGACCCCTGCTCACTGACCGTATTGCGCATGAGTGTGATGACAACAGAAATGGGGCTTACATCCCATCTGGCAGGGAATTCCCTATACAAGAGATGCAGGGGATCTATTTCCTACAGCAGGGGTCAGCAACCTGGGGCCTCCAGATACTTTGGAACTGCATTTCCCATGAGGCTCCAAGAACCTAATGAGAAGCTGAGCATCATGGGAGATGTAATATTGCTCCACATGTTTTGGAATTACAAAGCGGGTGCCAATTTAAATTTACAACAGCTCTGGTTAAGTTAACCCCATAGACTATAATGGCTCTGGTAAGTTTACAACAGCTCTGGTTAAGTTAGCACCAGCTTTGTAATATAACCCTTGGAGGGCCAAGGTTGCTGAACCCCTTACATACAGGGTCATAAGAGGGATCTTTGCAAAAGACAAAGACACGGTCTTATGGCTTGTAAATATAAAGCTTTTTAAATAATTTTGCTTTTTATTAAACTGAATAAATGAAGTGGACACGGTGCAACGTTTAAAAGGTTATTAAACTCCGAGTTCATGGCATAAGGTCAGATTTGTGCTATTTCACAACTTTAAAATTTACAGAATAATCGGCAGCAGATATCAGCTATCGACCAGAATAGCTGCCGATAATCGGTATCAGCCCTGAAAAGATGACATCGGTCTATCCCTAATAAAAATGTATCCAAATAATGAAAAGGGTCCCTTTAAAATAAAGCATGCTAAAAATATATTAAACAGAAATATAAAAGGTCTTTAGAAATCAGTTTTTGTAAAAAATATAAAATTTAAAAAGTTATTCCATAACCGCTATACAGTTTGTATTTCACGTTTAAAAATGATGAGCATAAAACTGTAAAAATGAGCTCCTCAGCGCACAGAGGTGAAACGGCTTAGCAGTTGGGGGGGGGTTTGAAAAGTAAAACCATGTAAAAATTTGGCATTTCTAATTTCAGGACAATATTTTGACTATTTAGACGGGGTCTTTTTGGCGGTTTTAGATTTTGGGGATTAAAGTTCGAGAACGTGTGTTTTTTCCATCAAATAATTTTTTTGTAGTAAATTATAGGATAAGTTGGAAATAATGGTATCTGTAGAAAGTCCATTTAATGGTGAGAAAAACAGTGTATAATATGTGTGGGTTCCATAAACGAGTAAGAGGAAAATTAGAGCTAAACACAAACAGCGAAGAAATGTAAAAACAGCAGCGGGCACTTTCAGACTGACAATGGTAAAACCGCCTGGTCACTATGGGGTTAATGAATAACCTCCTTGTGGTAATTCCACTAAAGTGATAAACCTTAGTGGTGAACATTTGGATGCAGATGACTATGTGGCCCTGATGCACCACTTTAACCCATTCACTATCTCCTAATATGGGGATATAGATATATATATATATATTTTTTTACCAAAATACTTTTGTCGTCACCCCAATCCAGAATCAGGGAGTACAGTTCTTTTTTTGCGCTGAAATTCAATGTACAGATATTCAGAGGATGCAATAAATCAGACTGATCCGCTCAACAGGAATGACATTTTTTTCATTAAATATCCAGAACATTCTGCTTTCCTTCAATGCAGACAGAGCAGTCTCTCCGGGCAGAGAATTCCACGGCTTTATTGTTTTTGCCGCACAGGATCCTTCCCTCTGCGCTCTTTCCAGGTCACAGTAATCTTTAGAACGAGTGCCGCTCTGACATCACATATTTACATGGTGAGATCACATATTTACATTGTTACCCTGGAAGAGAGATCTGGCTCTTTTAAAAATGATATAAACGTACGCCGGCAGCCAGACGCAGAAGCGGTTAACCCGGGATCACGCTGGACAAGAATCCTAAAAGGTTTATTCATGGAAATTCATTCGGAATGAGACTGTAAAGACGGGGAATATACGATATGGGGTGTTATGGAAGATACCAGCTACAAAGAAATGCCCTGATTGCCCAGAGTCCATCAACACAAAAACCATTCCCAATTATTAAAAAGGACTACCTGAGCACCACGATCACATCACTGCGGTGACCTGGTCCTGGTGAGCAGGGTATGGCTGCCCCCTAGTGGTCGTGGCAGCCTTGCGCAGCAAAGGGCTTGTCTCGGCCTGGAATGCTGTGGATCAGCTCATACAGGACACAGCTTTCTATCATTTTGAGCAGCTTTGCACTGGGTGTGTAGAGCTAAGCGGCCAGTGCTTCTCAAACGCCATCTCAGAGTGCCTTTAAAGGCTGTGAATTCTGCTTCAAGACCTGATAGAAAAGGCTTAATCCGGAGATCACGCAGGACCAGACTAACCGGCAATGATGCAAAAGGGGGAAATAAATGGTTATAAAGTAAAGTGTATATATGTTACATCCAGGGGGGGGGGGGGGGGTGTCTCCGCTGCCGCTCACTCTGTATAACAGCATCTGCTTCAGCTCAGACCGTCCAATGCCTCTCCAAGCAAATGCGTTAAGACAAGCCTGACCAGACAGCACTGCTCGTCCTGCACATGAAACTCCGCCGCTGTCCTGGTGAGAGATACCGCAGGTCGGTAACGGGAGCCTTGCTATGGCACATGGAATGATCCATCTAACGCCGGGACATGTGCAGAATCCCCAGAGATCGCAACAATTACTGCACGAGATTAGAGGAAGCAAACCTAGGGATTTTATGGAATTTGCCCCATTAAAACATTGCGCATTTATTTGTAAAGGTCACAGAAGGTGCGCGAGGCTGTAAAGCCCAAATATCCTGCAACTTACAGATAGATGTTGTCGAAGGTGCCGTCCTTTTCACAAATGTTTAAAACGTGGTTCAACATTTTTGTGCCTGTAAAACGAAAAACACAAAAAGGAGTTAAAAAGGTGGGTGACTCCAAAGTGCCTTTTACAAGGCCGGGGCCGCCCCCCACACGCCAGCGAGAGGGCCGCCCCCCACACGCCAGCGAGAGGGCCGCCCCCCACACGCCAGCGAGAGGGCCGCCCCCACACGCCAGCGAGAGGGCCGCCCCCACACGCCAGCGAGAGGGCCGCCCCCCACACGCCAGCGAGAGGGCCGCCCCCCACACGCCAGCGAGAGGGCCGCCCCCCACACGCCAGCGAGAGGGCCGCCCCCCACACGCCAGCGAGAGGGCCGCCCCCACACGCCAGCGAGAGGGCCGCCCCCCACACGCCAGCGAGAGGGCCGCCCCCCACACGCCAGCGAGAGGGCCGCCCCCACACGCCAGCGAGAGGGCCGCCCCCCACACGCCAGCGAGAGGCCGCCCCCACACGCCAGCGAGAGGGCCGCCCCCCACACGCCAGCGAGAGGGCCGCCCCCCACACGCCAGCGAGAGGGCCGCCCCCACACGCCAGCGAGAGGGCCGCCCCCCACACGCCAGCGAGAGGGCCGCCCCCCACACGCCAGCGAGAGGGCCGCCCCCCACACGCCAGCGAGAGGGCCGCCCCCCACACGCCAGCGAGAGGGCCGCCCCCCACACGCCAGCGAGAGGGCCGCAATGTATTTAGTATATAAGCATTGTATTTGCGGTATTGCTAGAGGATAATTGGAGCCAAATAAATCACATTTTGTTCGAGTTGTTACACGTGGCCGTGAAAGACAGGATGGACGTCATTTACAGAATCCAAGTCACTGACACGGCAAAAAAACCCCCACAAAATAAACTTGAAAAGGCAGTGTTTGAGACCGTGAAAGCTCCAGGCGGTTTCGGGTTTTGATTTTACTCCATGTCAGAAAGCAGAGAGACACAGAGCTGTCTCTGTATCGGCACACACGGCTGTTTCCGGTGCGAGGGTAAACGCTTACCTATTCCCAGCCTGCGGTACGGCGCCAAGCAGCCTAACGTCATGATGTAAAGCCTCTTCTGATTCTGAGAGTGGTCGACTCTACAGCACACGGCACCCACCGCAATGTCATTGAAATATGCTGCGAGGGGAAAACAGAGCAAAGATAAGAACATGTAACAAATCAGACGCTCGCACAAACTCCCACCACTCCTGGGCGGCAGCGCGCACAGCTTACTACAAAAGAACCAGAATAAGGAAAAATAACATAACCTGCGCTTTACATCCTCCACGCTACAAGAACGCAGAGCTTTTTCAGTGACATCGAACAGCCTTTTAAAGTGCAAGCTCACCTGCCAACATCTTGGCAAGCCCTGTCTGCTGGGCGAGTCTTACCTTGAACAGCGGCTTTAACCGCTTTCAATCCGAAGACAACATTTTTTTTGCCCGAGACAATCTAGAGGACTCCATAATAAGAAGCACAGGAAATATGCCATGAACTCGTCACCAGAGCTGACACTCAAAGGCTAAAAAGCTCTAGGGTCCATTCACATATAGCACGCGATTTCGGTGCTTTGTGTTTCGCTGCATTTCAAGGTTTTTATTCCGCTGAAAAAACGGTGAATTCACCAATGAATAGTCACCACATTTTGACAAAACTGGAGCTGACAAATCAGTTATTGGACGTCGGCGAATCCCCCAGAATTAAGAAAAAAAAAGAAAGTCTCCCAATAGGTTAAATCAACAGAAATGTAGTAAAAATGTCAAAGGGTTTTTGCAAAAAATAAGAAAAAACATAAAAAACAAAAAAGAAAATACTTTTTATTAAAACCTATGGGATTCGCCAGTTTAAATCCGTCAAATTGAAACACCGAAATTCAGGGCATTTCACTGTAATTTTATGTGCAGTGCCGGTGCCGATACCAGTATCGGTGCCGATACTAGTATCGGTGCCGATACCGCCATTTGCACGAGTACTTGGTACTCGTGCAAATAGCCCGGATACACCCCCTGATACCGGAAGCCAGCACTGGACCGGCTTGCCGGGATACCGCGGGGCTGGGGAAGCTGGCCCTATCGGCTGGAGGTAGCGTCACAGAAGCGCCACAGCCGTGCGACCAGACCCTCGGAAGGGGTGAGTATTGCAGCTCGCCGGAGGGGGAACGCTGGCCGCATGCTTTTCATGCACGCAGCCAGCTTACCCAGGTTTGTGAGAGCGGCAATCTCCATGGGGGGGGGGGACGCAATCCCCGCGGGAGCTGGGGGGGGGGGGGCAATCCCCGCGGGAGCTGGGGGGCGGCGGCAATCCCCGCGGGAGCTGGGGGGCGGCGGCCATCCCCGCGGGAGGGGGGCGGCAATCCCCGTGGGAGCAGCAATCTCTAATATATATATATATATATATATATATATAAAAAATCAGGGGGGAATATATACATGTGAGCTGGGGGCATTTTTACATGAGGTCTGTTCGTATTGAAAAGCGGTCACATGACATAAAATATAAGTATCGGTACTCAAAGTGGTATCGGTGCATCCCTAGTAATTTTGGTGCATTTTGTCGTTCTATAAATAGACGAATCATTAGTTCTCTATGGGACAATTTTGGTGCTGCCGAATTGCACCGTATCTCGCATTCAAGTCCCTGTATTTGGCAAACTGACAGCTCGGTGAATAGACTAATTGTCCCCAAGGGGGAAATTCACAGTACGGGGTGGATTTGGAGGTTCGTGAAAAACCTCTTATGTGTTTTAGCCTAGAATTAAGATACGAGGTGACTTTAACACAAAAAATAAAGCAGCCGATACATAGAAGCTGCTGCGCGGTGCACGAGGCGACAAGGTTTGCAAGCGAAAAGACCAACGTCAGCGAATTTTCTCCGGAGAGTTAAGCCTCGCCATTGTTCGCTGTGTTTTGCAGAGCACGGAGCGCACGGCTGTATGGAAACACACGTGGACAATGAAACCACTGATGGTGTGTTTGGCCAGGACGAAAAGGGATCCCAAGATAATAAAGATCCCCAAAAAACATTTTTGTGTGTATGTGGAGTATTAAAATGCTCATCCTGCAGACCCGTTACCATGGCGATTACTCATCTATCAGTACGTTATCCTGATGTCTTCCGCATTCATAACCTTCAATATGAGGGGAAAGGCTCCGTCTTACCGAGTTTTGCGAGTTCGCCGACCTCCAGCACGTCCTTGTAGAACTTGTCGTTGTAGCTGACGGGGAAGATGACCTGGTTGAGCCGCTTCAGCTGCTTAATGTTATGTGGCGTCACATCTCCCAGCTCTATTCGGCTACTGGAACAAAGGAGGACACGGTTATCTATCGGCATCGGAAAGACAGACGGGCGCCGCGCGGATTGACCGGACGGGCATCGTGTCTGCAGCTTGAAACATTAAAACATACGATACATGTTGGTTTAGAAGCTCAGGAGCACTTTCTGATGGGGGGGGGGGGGGGAGGAAGAGGCCGCTGAGATCCACAAGCTCTACCCGGGGTTCTTCCTCTGCAGGGCTTAGCGGGTCAGGAGCCTGGCAGCCGCGGGCTGGTGGAACATCGCCTCTGGCACCAATATTTATGGCTTACGCGACGAAAACACAGGCCTGGCTCTAAAAACGGGAACGTCAGCCCCAAAGTTTGCTACGGTTCATGTAACTAGAGGCCTGGGGGTAAGCAACGTTAATCAGACGAACGCAGTCTGCGCGCACTCTGTGTGCATAAAGGACAGACGTACTGACGGAAGATACTGTAGACATCACAAGGTTCATTTTTCTTGACGGACATAGAGAAAAAAAAAAAAAAAAAAAAAGGAATTATGGGAAATATGAAAAATGATAAAAATTGGAAAAAGATATGAAAAGCCATTGTGTGCGTCAAGGTGCTGGCCGTCGCAAATGCGCTGCGTCTGAGAACACGCACACAGAGAACGCTACGTGGAGCACTCAGCGCGTCCGTCTAGCGGTTTTACGTTCTTGCCGAACTTGCGTCCGTTTGCCAGATGTGTTGTGCGTGCGCTGTTCGGTGCAGGATGTACTTGGTGTGTGGGTCTCTATTGATCAGGATTCTATGCTACGACGGACGTTAAACTGTGCGGTGACACGGACGTGATCACTGCGTTCGTCTGACATCGGCCTAAAGAGTATATGTAAAGTACGGCCGGCATTCTCCATCAATGAGGCATTCAATCCATGAATTGTGATAAATGGGTCCGCAGCCAGAGGACCACATAACCCAATATTCACAGCGCGCTCCCCCCCCGCATGTCACAGCAGGCTGGCTGCAGCCCTGGTGTCTATCAGACAGAACAGACACACGGAACTGTCCTGCCAAACACTAATGGATATCCGGCCCTCATGAGGGCCACGCAGGTTTTTCACAGTGATGGAAAGGCCCTAGGCCGCACCTGCAAGGCCCTAACCTGCAAAGGCCCTAGGCCGCACCTGCAAAGCCCTAACCTGCAAAGGCCCTAGGCCGCACCTGCAAAGCCCCAACCTGCAATGTCCCAGGCCGCACCTGCAAAACCCTACCTGCAGCCCTAGGCCGCACCTGCACTTCTTCAATCCATTGGAGTAATTGTTTATAATCACTAAAACATACAGACCTTGTGCCAGGGCTTGACAAATCTAGGGGCCTGGTAGCCACTGGCTCCTAGAATTTTACTCCTGCCTCCAAATTTCCAGTTTATTTTACACCAATCTAAAAGCAGCCTTTGCCTGGCATCTAAACATCTACAGCAGTTGGCTTCAATGTTTTCTTCCTGTCTCCTACATTTAATGTAAATATATCCAGCCCTGTATATTTATATGTGAGGACTGCTGTGTCAGTGTCTGCAGGGGGTAAAAGGGTGTCTGTCCATACATTTTAATACCATCATAAATTGGACAGGCTTTCAGCAAAAACTGTATTTATTGGAAAGCGCCACATGACATTAAATAAAAGGTATCGGTGAGTACCTGGCAAAAAGAGTACTGGTCTCATACCCCCCCCCCCCCAAAAAATAAATAAATGGTATTGTGTATCTTTAGTTGTTTAAAGTAAAGCCATCGGTCTGAACCAAAAACTGCCTCCTAACTTTTGAAGCTGGCTCCTAGATTCAAAGCAAATTTGTCAATCCCTGCCTTGTGCATCTCCACACATGGGATCGAATCCTTGCCGTTGCATACATTGTAACATATAAGGTCATAGGAGAAAGCAGTGCCCTTTCACCTTCAGATAACGAGAGGCGGTCACGTGCTTAGAGGAAACTATGGACTCTCCAAAACAAAAAAGTACAGCCAAAAAGCCACCTAGGGGGACTGAGATCTCCTGGCACGCTGTGCTCGTTCTCTCTGCCGCGAGTGTAATGTCCTCCTGTTATGAAAAACCTACCTGTGCTAAAGAGCAAATAGCCGCCAGATCCCCACCGTGCCCTGGGTGGAACCACGTGTTATCAAGGCGGGGTGCCCTTTAAATGTACCTGAACCCCCCCAGGCTGCGCTTTCTCTGGCGTACGAAGCCGGAGAGAAGGATGTCGCACTCACCAGAACCCGGCCAGGGCCGCACAACACATCGCTATAAATAAATCATGACCATCGCTGTAGGAATGCGTCTGCCCAGAAATAGATGCCTGGTTTGTGCGCGAAGCCCGAGCTATATTTACAGACCATCGCAGTGCTGGATTTAACACGCGCCGTGCCCCCCGCGATCTCCCTGCCGGAGCAGGTCACACGCAGGAAGGACGGAGAGACTTAAGGGTTATTCACCAACCTCCAAACCAGCCCCGAAATCGCTACGAAACCAAATCCAGGCGAATTTCACCGTATCTGCATATTTTCAGGGCAATTATTGTATTCAAAAGGCTGTCAATTCACAAAATCCTGGCGAATTGCCAGTGAAATACTTTGCATTTTGCCACAATTTGGCGGCACCGAAATTGCCCCACAGAAGAACATATCTATTCACAGAATGCCGAATTGCACTGAAATTCCAGCTAAATGACGATTTTCGGTGTTTCAATTTGACAGGTTTAAAACAGGCGAATCCCATAGGTTTTAATGTAAAAACTTTTTTAAAGACAGTTTATTATTTTTATTTTTTGCAAAAACCCTATTTTTTTTTTTAAATACCTTTTTACATAGTCATTTTAAAAAAAAACTAAGAATATTATTTTATAACATCTTTTTATCATGTTTTAAAGGACCTTTATTATTTAGGCGCATTTTTTACTACATTTTTGTTGATTTACCATATTAGGAGAATAGTACTCTTTTTTGCCGACATCAGATAACTGCTTCGGCGACTCTAATTTTGTCGAACATTTACTGAATAGTGAATACGCCGTATATTTGGCCAAAAGGAAAACCAATGGAATTGCGTTGAATTCTGATACATTGTGAAAAGACCTTTTTGTATCAAATCAGAAGCTCCTCCCCTCCAGCGATTGCAACAGTTAACCCTTTCGCTGCTGAGGCTTTTCCCGCCCCTGTGCTGAGGTCATTTTTTACCTGTTTTGCGCATCATGTTTAAACGTGTTTTTAAGGCTTATTTTAGTATATGACACCGACATATTATATATCGTTCTTTCCGTCAGACTCGGTAGATTCATAATATGTCATTATTATATGTATACGTTATGTCATGTCTGTATATTATAACAAAAAATGCAATAAAATATGTATTTTCAATAATTTACAACGTGTAAAGTGTTTTTTTCCACATTTTAACATGCGAGCAATTGCGGTTATATTTTGTATGGGGTGCGCTTGTTAAAAAAATTAGAGATGGGGTCTCGTTACATTTTTTTTTGGGGAAAATGACACTATTTTTAACAAACGCACCGCATACAAAAATCGTTAGTGCAGCATCATTGTTCACATTATAATTGAAATGGGAACAATATTGCTGCATTAACGAACCAAAAAAAAGAAAAAAAAGTGTTTATTTTTTTTTTTAATTTTTTTTTTTTTTTTACAACATTTTTAACTTTCATGTTTGGTATCGTTGGAACGGCCATGCTCTGGCCGATCCAACAATATCAAAATTTAACCCCTAGCTGCCACGGATCGGGAGATAGGGAGTTCCAATGAACTCCCTATCTCCACACTTGGTGGCAGTTAGGGGTTAACTGTAGGACTGGCGTCATCGTGCTACGCACGATGACGCCAGTCCTCTGGGGGAGTTCCCGGAAGCTTGGCCGACATCCAAGATGTCGGCCAGCTCCGGGAAGGATCGCGAATCGGCGCTTTTCAGCGCCGATTTGCGATCCAGCTCCCCAGGGGTTAATGCCAGGCATCATTTGGAAGGGCAGGCTGTGCCCTTCCAAATGATGCCTGGGTTAACCCCCTGTGCGCCGCCGATCGGGAGGGAGAGAGGTCCGAAGGACCTCCCCCCTCCCTTCCAGGCGCCTCCTCCGCACATGCGGGGGGGGGGGGGGCGCCTGAATTAGGTGTCATCGCGCCCCCGCGATGACACCTAATAATGGCGGCTGCTGGTCCGGATGCCGGGCTGACATCCAGGATGTCAGCCCGCACCGGAGGGGCCAGCGATCGGCCGGAACCCGGCCGAACGCTGACCCCAATGTGAGGACGCGCTCAGCGCGTCCTCAGCACACCAGCGGTAATGCTGAGGACGTGCTGAGCGCGTCCTTAGCATTGAAGTGGTTAAAACGTGTCAGTAGACGTTCTGGCGCATATGTGTACAACGCACCGGCACTGAAGCAACACATTGTAAATTAAAAACACAGACCCGGGGAAGGGGTTTGAGTGTGTTAAATATTAACCCTTTCATTCCTGTCCCCTTTCAGTGTTAAATACCATATATACATATACAGCTGTATGGTCTCCCTCGACACCCATCCTTTGGCATTGGTCAATCAGCTCGATGCAACCTGTGCACCGCTGAACGAAGTCCTGGAAGGCTCTCCAGCAGCATGCCTCTGCTTTGGAAGGCTGTCACAGCCTCCCCAGGGATAGCACTCTGCTCATACTGACAGGTTACATTAATGACCCCGACCGTAGCAGCTTTCAGATGCCTAAAAGATTCCTGACCGACAGCAAGGCGTCAGTAAGAGGCGCATGATGAATACAGGGTCGGGCCGTCACTGGAGCACTGCCTTTATAATAAAAGATCCTATAATATTCCAGCTGCCGGGGCACAGCCACCAATCAAAGAGTGTCTAGCACTGAGCGCCTTGTGATGCACGCCTCGCCCGACAATACACACAGGACGTCAGATCTTGCGCTGGTGACAGAGCTGGCACGGTGCGTCCCACTGACCAACCACCAAACCCAAATCGGCTCGTGCCAAAAGGTCGAACAAGCCTGGAGTCACGGATTGGCTGTGTGCGTGTTGCGTGTGATGATAATTCTGCAATAATGTAATTTGAAAAATCCCATAGGTTTTAACCTGCCTGGCGGTATTCCCAAGTGTGACTTGGGGTTAAATTTCGCTACCGCGATCGTAACACCGAGCCACACTCGGGCTGGATGCATACTCACCGCATCCTTTGACGCAGTCACCGCAGTGTGATCGCAGCAGCCGCCGACTTTGCTTCCTGGTTTCGCTCCCTGCGAGTCACACGACGTGGGGGGGCGGGACCAGGCAGCAAAATAAAAAACTACAGTAAAAAAATTTTTTGCAATAAACTTTGCTGTGCAGTGGGTGCTGGGGATTCCTGTCCAGATGTACACTCCTTTGCCAAAAGTAATACAGGACGCGGGGTACCAAAAAGAATATTCTCAAAGCAGCTTTACAGAAATAAAAGTAATTTCTAAAATGTACTAAGGCTTTGCAATATAAGTTTCGCTCGTGGATCTGGGCAAGCACCAGCGAAACTTGTATTGCAAAGTCTTATTACATTTTAGAAATTATTTTTATTTGCCTTTTAGTTCTGTAAAGCTGCTTTGAGAATACTCTTTTTGGTACCCCCGCGTCCTGTATTACTTTGGCAAAGGATTGTACATCTGGTCAGGAATCCCAGCACCCAGAGGAAAAAGGCAGGTTTTTGGTTTGATTATTTTATTGAATATAATTTATTTCCATTATTTTGGATAATTATTTTTGGGATAAATTATTATTTTGTGTTTCAAACCTTCTCTGACTGCGTGTGTTTACTAGACTCTTGCTTGCACGGATTTCAGTGACTTATTCCTACAGAATATAGGCTTACTATATAAAACACCACATTTCCTTTCCAGAAAAATTGAAACGCTTTTAGGACACAAACTTTTGCAAAAATTAGACCGCCAGGGAGGTTAATGTAAAAATTAACAGATTATTCCATTTTTTTTAAAAAAAGGCCAATTTATTCATTTTATTTTTCCCACAAAAAAGACTTTTTTTAAACCTTACAGACTTAATTTTTAAAAGGATCTTTTTCATTAGACACATTTAACACATTTTGATTTAACCTCCTATTAGGAGAATCAGAGTCCCCCTCCCAGTTTGGTGGAACTCACCGATGCGCTTTTCACCAACTCCATATTTGGAAAAATATGGTGAATATTCACCAAGCAGTGAATTCACTAAATTTTCATCTAAATGGAATGGCAGAAGTGGTACAAAATCAATAGACCCCTTGAAGTGCTATGTACGGTGCGTCTGCCCATTGATCTTTTTTTTTTAATACAAGTATATGGATCAAAGCATTGGGTAATAAATCTACAGGATGACTGCCCCCACCCCCCCCCTTTTCTTTTTCGGAGATATAGACCAACACAGCTCCAGGAACCGGCCTGTGTGACCCAGAGTTACGGCAGTAATCCAAACGCTATAGAAAGTACATGTTTCCGAGATGTCCTCACCCAAGGGTATTTCACAGGAGATATTTTTGGGACCAGCCCGTCGTCGTGGTAATTTTAAACACAGATGGCAAGACGGGTATTCGGCATTAATCACTGTACTGGCATTACCTCTACAGCAGGGATCGCAAACTCTGGGGCCCCCCCTGATGTTTTTGAACTACAATTCCCATGATCAGATCAGAACCACAGCCGAGCGACTTTCACAATATCTAATAAAGCGGGAAATAAAAAACAAACATCAATCAAAACATACTGACAGCAGCAGCGCGATTCCTGCAGAAACAGGATTACGCACAGACCACAACAAAAGGGCTTTTAACGAGAAGGTGAGTAGTGACTGCAGAGTTAAGGTTGTCGAGGCATTGTGGGACTTTTAGTCTACGACAGCGAGGGCTCTAGCTTTCAGACCCCCCCCCAGCTTACCCGTATCCCCAGATAGATTACATTTAGCAGACGTGTCTAGCAGCATATGCCGTTAGAAGACACGCCCCTTTTTGTGCCGAGCTGCCAAAGGATCGCACATCATCAAAAACGTGGAAAAAAAATATATAAAAACCCACAGATTTGGCAGGTTTATTATTTTTTTTCTCTGAAATTTCCACCAGTAATCAAAAACGTTTATAGGGACGCGGGAGGCTGGGAACGCGCAGAAAATGAACAGAAACAGAGAAGAACAAAAGCACAAGAGTAACAAGCATTTATAAAAGCACCAACAAATTCTGTAGCGCTGTGCATTGGAAGGACAAACTGAATTATCCCCTTAAGGACCAAGGGTCTTTAAAGTCAATGCATTAATGACTTAACAGTTATGTTATTGGTCCTTAAGGGGTTAACGATCAAGACAGGCACACATGAAAACTATGGGAAAAGAGGACCCTGTTCAAGAGCTTACAATCTAAGGAGTGGAGTGACAACACCGCACATCCAGCATTTCAGCACCGAAGTTCACACCTGATCAGTGCTCCCCCACGCGCTGGGGCAGACAGGTGCTGCAGGAATTTGCTGCGTGATGGCAGGATGAGGTGCGTGGGTAACACTGTATGTGATGGAGCAAAGGCACAAAGCGCAGATGGATAAAAGAACAGAACTTTAAAAAGTTTAACATTAGTAACAGTGTTTTAAACAAAAGAATATATCCTTAAACGCCGCGCGCCTTCACTTTTTTGCTCCTCAACCGCGAGATGAAAAAAAGGATAATAACCTCTGACCTATATACTCTTATTTGTAACAAACTGTGCTGCAAACACACAAAGACACATAAAAGTAGCAATAAGAGATATGGGGAAAAAAAGGAAACAAGGCTTCTGATAGAGAGGCTGGCTTCCTTAGCACCCTTTGTGGCCTGCAGGTGGAGCTGTACACACAGGAGTCCTCCTGTCGCTCTATCCTCTGCATACAGCTCTGCCGGCATCACAGACTTTCCAAAGGACAGACTGACAAGAGAGACCAGGAGAGCTTTACTTTCACTCCATGTTCAACTCAATTTCTGCAGATTTTGCCGTCACAGCCTGGAGACGTATCTTTCCTTTACACCTACAGCCAAACTATCCATGGTTTTAGTTGGTTCTGTTAAAGAGGGGGAAATCACTCCTCTCCTGCGCAGCGACAGGAGGGGGGGAAAATCACTCTCCTGCGCAGCGACAGGAGGGGGGGAAAATCACTCTCCTGCGCAGCGACAGGAGGGGGGGAAAATCACTCTCCTGCGCAGCGACAGGAGGGGGGGGGGGAAAATCACTCTCCTGCGCAGCGACAGGAGGGGGGGGGGGGGAAATCACTCTCCTGCGCAGCGACAGGAGGGGGGGGGGAAAATCACTCTCCTGCGCAGCGACAGGAGGGGGGGGGGGGAAAATCACTCTCCTGCGCAGCGACAGGAGGGGGGGAAATCACTCTCCTGCGCAGCGACAGGAGGGGGGGGGGGAAATCACTCTCCTGCGCAGCGACAGGGGGGGGGAAAATCACTCTCCTGCGCAGCGACAGGAGGGGGGGGGGGAAATCACTCTCCTGCGCAGCGACAGGGGGGGGGAAAATCACTCTCCTGCGCAGCGACAGGAGGGGGGGAAAATCACTCTCCTGCGCAGCGACAGGAGGGGGGGAAAAAAATCACTCTCCTGCGCAGCGACAGGAGGGGGGAAAATCACTCTCCTGCGCAGCGACAGGAGGGTCGTGCTCTCCCCAGCACAGACAGTATTTTACAATCAAAGCGCACCCAATATCCCCCCCCTCATTTCAGATTGGAGGAGTCCAGTGATTACATGGATATGATTATCAGATGGAGTGACGCCATGACACTCTGTCCATTGTTTGTTACTTTTACACGTGTCACACTATGGGGGTCATTCACAAAGCTCTGCTGTGATAATGAAGTTTACTGGAGTTAAACAAACTGAAAATCAATGTTTTTTCCTCAAGGTGAAGAACTCCAGCTATCCACAGCAGGAAAAGCCCACACTGATATCAGGTGGAATTGATGCAAACCGTGATGAACTCCGGTGCCACCATTATTCTACTGCAACCGCTCTGCTCCACGCCGCGTGTCCCGCCGCTAGTTGTAACACCGGGGAATGTAGCAAGGGGATTTTAGGCTAGGGTCAGAGTGGGGCAGTCGGAACGCGCGTGCAGGCGCACTAAATCACGGCGGCAGTAGCAGCACATAACGGCCAATGACGGCCAATATACGCAGTACGTGCGTACAAAAGTGCGCCGACACCACGCAACCAGCAAATGAACGCATTTTTATCAGAACGTGAAACCGCTGCTACTGACGTACAAAGTGCGCTGCGGCCGCATAGCAGCGTGTGTGCGTGATTAGGAGACGTCAGACGCTGCTAGTGTGCGGCCAACATAACGTTCAAACAGCCGGATTTCCCTAGACTTCTTTTTACCCCACCGTCATGAAATACGTCCAGAATTGCGCATCGTCTGACCACTTAAGCGTATTCCGTGAAAAAATGCGTGCGCACGCATCGACGTACATTTTGACGGTGGCTGCAGAAAATGCGCTCATCTGTCCCTAGCCTTAACCTGACCAATCGCCATTTAACTACCCGAGACATACTGAAAAACAAGAGAAATCTCAATGTATCCATTCCTGGTAAAATACTTTATAAATAAATGTAATTCCCATACAAACTACGGCAGCACAACCGAGCCTGAAACACCGGCGACTACGGTAAAAAAACTCCAGCATTAACTAAGAGTAAGGACAGTGAAACGTACGGAGGAAGCTACGGTGCCAGATCCCTAAATAGCAGGTTCACCATCGCACCCTGAAGTAAAATCACCATTAAGTGCATGTTACCATCGGAGCAGTGTCTGTCAGAGTGTCCGGGGGAGGATCAGTAGAATGATGGGGTCATGGGGCATTACTGCCTGCAGAGAGAGTGCGTGTGTGTGTGACGAGATCATAACAGTAGTAGCGCAGTTGTGTGCGGTTAGGGGGGGTCAAGGTTTAGAAGTGTCAGACTGGGTGTAGTAGTGTTCCGGCGTGCTAGTAGTACGTACCCGTGGATGGTAGTGTCCTGGTTTAGCGTCAGACTGGATGTACAGGGTTACAGTGTGGCAGGGACAAGCTGGTGATATATGGGCATAGTGATACAGCAGGGTGTAGTAGTGTGAGGTAGCTTTCCAGTGCCGCAGTTTCAAGGGGGACTTGAGTGTAGATGTGTATTGTAGTGTCAGGATGGGGTTATAAGGGTGCAGTGATGTAGCAGGACGTTATAGTGTGTGGTAGCATTAGAGTGTCAGGGTGGGGGGTAATAGTGATATAGGAGACTGCAGTTTTGTGTGTACAGTAGTAGGGTTCAGGTGTAGAGGTGTAGACGGGTGGTTGTGTCATGGTGGTTGCAGCAGATGTGTGTGGTAGGTTTCCGGTGTAGCCATGTCAGGCAGGGTGTAGTGGTATAGCAGAATGTAGCTGAGTTTTAGTGTCAGGCAGGGGGGGGGGGCAGCATGGTGTAGGTAGGTTTGCGGTGTGGTAGTGTCAGGTTGTGATGGTGTAGCTGTATGTGGTAGGGTTCAGGGGTAGTAGTGTCAGGTGTAGGAAAGTAGTAGGGTGCAGTTCTGTGTGATAGGTTTCCGGGGTGGTTGTGTCAGGTGGGGGGGGGGGGGGGGTAGCAAAGTGCAGTGGTGTAACTATGTGTAGTATTGTCATGGAGGGGGTAATAGGGTGTAGCAGATTGTAGCTGTGTGTGGCAGGGTTCCCGGGTAGTAGCGGAGGGCGGGGAGTAGGATGTAGTTGAGTGTGATAGTGTGCGGAAAGCAGATTGTAGTGAGGGGGGGTAGGATGATGCTGTGTGTGGTAGTGTCAGTGTGGGGGTAACAGGGTGTAGTTTGGTGGAGTATCAAGTTGGGGTAGGAAGTTGCTGTGTGTAGTGGTGTTGCTGTGTGTGATAGGGTGGGGTGTTTCTATGTGTAGGGAGGTATTTGTGTGTGGTGGTGGCAGTCTGGGGTTAGAAAGATGTAGTGGGGTGGAGTGTCGGGGTGTTGTGTGTAGTAGGGTAGAGGTGTGTGATAGTGTCAGCCTGGGGGTAGCAGAGTGTAGAGCTGTGGACTGTCAAGGTGGGGTGTTGCTGTGTGTAGAGTGTCAGTCTGGGGGAGCAGTGTGTAGCTGTGTGTGGTAGTGTCAGTCTGGGGGTGCAGGGTGTAGCTGTGTGTGGTAGTGTCAGTCTGGGGGTGCAGGGTGTCAGGGTGGGGTGTTGCTGTGTGTGGTAGTGTCAGTCTGAGGGAGCAGGGTGCAGTGTGTCAGGGTGGGGTGTTGCTGTGTGTAGAGTGTCAGTCTGGGTGAGCAGGGTGTTGCTGTGTGTAGAGTGTCAGTCTGGGTGAGCAGGGTGTTGCTGTGTGTGGTAGTGTCAGTCTGGGTGAGCAGGGTGTTGCTGTGTGTGGTAGTGTCAGTCTGGGGGAGCAGTGTGTCAGGGTGGGGTGTTGCTGTGTGTGGTAGTGTCAGTCTGGGGGAGCAGTGTGTCAGGGTGGGGTGTTGCTGTGTGTGGTAGTGTCAGTCTGGGGGAGCAGTGCGTCAGGGTGGGGTGTTGCTGTGTGTGGTAGTGTCAGTCTGGGGGTGCAGTGTGTCAGGGTGGGGTGTTGCTGTGTGTGGTAGTGTCAGGGTGGGGGTTCAGTGTGTCAGGGTGGGGTGTTGCTGTGTGTGGTAGTGTCAGTCTGGGGGTGCAGTGTGTCAGGGTGGGGTGTTGCTGTGTGTGGTAGTGTCAGGGTGGGGGTTCAGTGTGTCAGGGTGGGGTGTTGCTGTGTGTAGCGGTTTTCCGGTGTGTCAGGCGGGGTGTAGTAGTGTCAGGCTGTGGCCCCCACACCCCGTATCTCACCCCTTCATGGCTGCCGGCGGTGTACTCCCTGCAGCACCTCACGCTGAGCGGTTCGGGGGGTCTCGGTCCTGCCCCCAGCCCGGGCAGATAACTCCCCCCACACTGGCAAACAGGCTACACGTGACTCGCCCGGATCCTCCGTGCCGCACACTGCCTGCCAATGGCGCCAAGGCCCGAAGCCGGGAGAACGAGACGCGCACGCGCACAACATTGACTGCCAATCAAACTGACGGAACCGGAACGAAACACTGCGCATGTGCAATGACACCGCCAATCAACGATCAACCTCAACCGGAAAAAAAATGTCACTTGCATCCCCAGCCAATCAAAGGGCTTGCGAACCGGAATGACATGCGCAGTCCTGCAATTCGAGAACAGCTACCAAAAACGCAAGGATTGCGCATGCTCTCTAATGACTGCTAATCCGCCCACGCCCACCAATATCTGGTGGAAGAATGTACTGAACGCGTGCGCCGAGATTTAAACACTAGAGATAAACAGCAATTTAAACAGTGTTTTCTGTTCTACTGTCCGTCATTTTAGTGCAGCTCTGTATTCAGGGTGTGCAGGGCTCTGGTTTAGGGCGATTATACCCTTTCAGGGTGTGTGGCTCCATATATTCAGGGTGTGCGGGTGTCTTTTTAGGGGTTCCTCCATATATTCAGGGTGTGCGGGTGTCTTTAGAGGCTCCTCCATATATTCAGGGTGTGTGGGTGACTTTTTAGGGGCTCCTCCATATATTCAGGGTGTGCGGGTGTGTTTTTAGGGGCTCCTCCATATATTCAGGGTGTGCGGGTGTGTTAGGGGCTCCTCCATATATTCAGGGTGTGTGGGTGACTTTTTAGGGGCTCCTCCATATATTCAGGGTGTGCGGGTGTCTTTTTAGGGGCTTCTCCATATATTCAGGGTGTGCGGGTGTCTTTTTAGGGGTTCCTCCATATGTTCAGGGTGTGCGGGTGTCTTTTTAGGGGTTCCTCCATATATTCAGGGTGTGCGGGTGTCTTTTTAGGGGCTCCTCCATATATTCAGGGTGTATGGGTGTCTTTTTAGGGGCTCCTCCATATATTCAGGGTGTGCGGGTGTCTTTTTAGGGGTTCCTCCATATATTCAGGGTGTGCGGGTGTCTTTTTAGGGGCTTCTCCATATATTCAGGGTGTGTGGGTGTCTTTTTAGGGGTTCCTCCATATATTCAGGGTGTGCGGGTGTCTTTTTAGGGGTTCCTCATATATTCAGGGTGTGTGGGTGTCTTTTTAGGGGTTCCTCCATATATTCAGGGTGTGCGGGTGTTTTTTGGGGCTTCTCCCCATATATTCAGGGTGTTGTGGGTGTCTTTTTAGGGTTTCCCATATATCAGGGTGTGTGGGTGTCTTTTTAGGGGTTCCTCCATATATTCAGGGTGTGCGGGTGTGTTAGGGGCTCCTCCATATATTCAGGGTGTGGCGGGTGTCTTTTTTAGGGGCTCCTCCATATATTCAGGGTGTGCGGGTGTCTTTTTAGGAGCTCCTCCATATATTCAGGGTGTGCGGGTGTCTTTTTAGAGGCTCCTCCATATATTCAGGGTGTGTGGGTGACTTTTTAGGGGCTCCTCCATATATTCAGGGTGTGCGGGTGTGTTTTTAAGGGGCTCCTCCATATATTCAGGGTGTGCGGGTGTGTTAGGGGCTCCTCCATATATTCAGGGTGTGTGGGTGACTTTTTAGGGGCTCTCTCCATATATTCAGGGTGTGCGGGTGTCTTTTTAGGGGCTTCTCCATATATTCAGGGTGTGCGGGTGTCTTTTTAGGGGTTCCTCCATATGTCAGGGTGTGCGGGTGTCTTTTTAGGGGTTCTCCATATATTCAGGTGTGTGCGGTGTCTTTTTAGGGGCTCCTCCATATATTCAGGTGTATGGGTGTCTTTTTTAGGGGCTCCTCCATATATTCAGGGTGTGCGGGTGTCTTTTTAGGGTTCCTCCATATATTCAGGGTGTGCGGGTGTCTTTTTAGGGGCTTCTCCATATATTCAGGGTGTGTGGGTGTCTTTTTAGGGGTTCCTCCATATATTCAGGGTGTGCGGGTGTCTTTTTAGGGGTTCCTCCATATATTCAGGGTGTGTGGGTGTCTTTTTAGGGGTTCCTCCATATATTCAGGGTGTGCGGGTGTCTTTTTAGGGGCTTCTCCATATATTCAGGGTGTGTGGGTGTCTTTTTAGGGGTTCCTCCATATATTCAGGGTGTGTGGGTGTCTTTTTAGGGGTTCCTCCATATATTCAGGGTGTGCGGGTGTGTTAGGGGCTCTCCATATATTCAGGGTGTGCGGGTGTCTTTTTAGGGGCTCCTCCATATATTCAGGGTGTGCGGGTGTGTTAGGGGCTCCTCCATATATTCAGGGTGTGCGGGTGTCTTTTTAGGGGCTCCTCCATATATTCAGGGTGTGCGGGTGTCTTTTTAGGGGCTCCTCCATATATTCAGGGTGTGCGGGTGTGTTAGGGCCTCCTCCATATATTCAGGGTGTGTCGGGTGTCTTTTTAGGGGTTCCTCCATATATTCAGGGTGTGTGGGTGTGTTTTTAGGGGTTCCTCCATATATTCAGGGTGTGTGGGTGTGTTTTTAGGGTTCCTCCATATATTCAGGGTGTGCGGGTGTATTTTTAGGGGCTCCTCCATATATTCAGGGTGTGGCGGGTGTCTTTTTAGGGTTTCCTCCATATATTCAGGGTGTGCGGGTGTCTTTTTAGGGGCTCCTCCATATATTCAGGGTGTGTGGGTGTCTTTTTAGGGGCTCCTCCATATATTCAAGGTGTGTGGGTGTCTTTAGGGGCTCCTCCATATATTCAGGGTGTCTTTTTTGGTGTTCCTTCATATATTCAGGGTGTGTGGGTGTGTTTTTAGGGGTTCCTTCATATATTCAGGGTGTGCGGGTGTGTTTTTAGGGGCTCCTTCATATATTCAGGGTTGTGTGGGGTGTCTTTTTTAGGGGTTCCTCCATATATTCAGGGTGCGTTTTTAGGGGTTCCTTCATATATATCAGGGTGGTGGCGGGTGTGTTTTTAGGGGCTCCTCCATATATTAGGGTGTGGGGTGTCTTTTTAGGGGTTCCTTCATATATTCAGGGTGTGCGAGTGTCTTTTTAGGGGTTCCTTCACATATTCAGGGTGTGGCGGGTGTCTTTTTTAGGGGTTCCATCATATATTCAGGGTGTGTGAGTGTCTATATAGGGGTTCCATCTATATATCAGGGTGTGTGGTTTGTGTCTTTTTAGGGGTTCCTCCATATATTCAGGGTGTGCGGGTGTGCTTTTTAGGGGTTCCTCCATATATTCAGGGTGTGTGGGTGTCTTTTTAGGGGCTCCTCCATATATTCAGGGTGTGCGGTGTGTCTTTTGGGGTTTCTCCATATATTCAGGGTGTGGTGGGTGTCTTTTTTAGGGGCTCCTCCATATATTCAGGGTGTGTGGGTGTCTTTTTAAGGGGCTCCTCCATATATTCAGGGTGTGCAAGTGTCATTTTAGTGGTTCTTCATATATTCAGGGTGTGTGGGTGTCTTTTTAGGAGCTCCATATATTCAGGGTGTGCGGGTGTCTTTTTAGGAGCTCCATATATTCAGGGTGTGTGGATGGGTGTGCGGGTGTATAATAGAGCTTTAGGCTAGGGTCAGACGAACGCATTTTCACGTTGTCTGTGAAAAAGTGCGTTCGAACGAGTGGACGCATTTTTTCACGGAGTACGCGATAGCGGTCATACTATGCGCATTTTTCGTCCGTGAGTTTGTACGGATCATCAATAAAACACTTTGTGCATCTGGACGTTATGTTGGCCGGACATTAGTAGCGTCTGACGTCTTCTAATCACGCACACACACCGCTAGCGGACGCAGCGCACTCTGTACAACCGTACTAAGCGGTTTTACGTTCTCGAAAAAAATGCGTTCATTTTTCCACTTGCGTTGCGCAGCCGGACTTTCGTGCGACCGTACTTCGTATATTGGCTGTCATTGCCTGGCATTTGCTGCTAGTGCGGCCGTGATTAAGTGCGCCTGCACGCGCGTTCGCACTGCCTCAGTCTGACCCTAGCCTTAAAGCTCCCAGCGATGAGTCTGTAAAGTGTAGTAAATGTTGTTAGGAATCACTGGCTGTAAATCTGATACTTCGTTCTTGTTCTAAATCCTGTTTTATTTTGAGATTAAAGGTCCTATTAGGATGTGATGTAATCTATAAATTTGGGAAGTAGCCCAGTTTCTGGTCCTGCCAACAGCACCATTCCCTGAGAAACATGGACCCTGTTTGGAAATTGAACTGACTGTTTGTCACACTTGATTGGCTGAGCCACTTCCTGATCCAGCTACAGCTATGGTTGCCAGGTCGGCCAAGTTTTCCTGGACACCTATTACTAGGGATGCACTAATACCATTTTTATTAAGAACGAGTACCGATACTTTAATGTCATGTGATGCTTTTCGAAAAATTATTTAGGATTTTGCTGAAAGCCTCTCCAATTTATGTTAATATTGAAATATTTTATTTATAAAGGATTTTAGAAGGAAGATACATTGAGATTTCTCTGGTTTTCAAGTATGTCCTGGATTCAAGAACATTGAAGTGTTACAGTTACAGAAATACAAACAGGGTTATTCAAAGAGATCTGAATGGCTGGAGAAAGGTAACCGAACGCTGAATATTTGACACCAGACCTCAGATACATGTATACTCACATACATCAGGGTTATTCAGAGAAAGGTGAAACTCTGGAGAACTTTTGGACAAGTGAAAATTCTAGGTCAAAATCGTTCTCCAGAGTTTCACCTTTCTCTGAATAACGTTGTATATATATCCCAGACCTCAGACACTGGGGCGGCTGGCAGAATGCGCTAACAGTATTCTGCAAGGCCCCTCCAGCTGGCCGCGTTCCAGTGAGCGGCCTCCGGCATGCGAAGGTTGTGACGTTGCTCTGCTGGGGCCATTCTTTTGCGATATCTTGCAGACTTCATTAGATCTTATGATCGCTGCAAGATCTTGCGAGAGCGAGGCTGGAGGCCAGCGTTACTGATAACCTTATATAAATATATACGGGGCCATTATAAACCATTGTCTGATAACCTATTCGTTAACAGGACTATACACAGGACAAGGGGTCATCCATTTAGACTGGAGGAAAGAAAATTCAGCCTAAAGCATAGGAAGGGTTATTTTACGGTGAAAACAATAAAGCTGTGGAATTCTCTGCCTGTTGAGGTGGTTGGGTCAGAGACTGTACAGACTTTTAAAAAGCGACTGGATGACTTCCTGCAGACACAGAATATTAAGGTTTATAATATTTAATATGTGGGTAAAAGCTTCTTGATCCAAGGAGAATCTGACGCCATTCTGGGGTCAAGAAGGAATTTTTTACCAGTTTGTTTCATATTGGTGAGCATTTCAGACTGGGTTTTTTGCCTTCTTTTGGATCAACAGCAGTAGGTGATGTGTGAGAGGCTGAACCCGATGGACGGATGTCTTTTTTCAGCCTATGTAACTATGTTACAAACTTTATATGCCAGCGGCTGCTTGCTGGAACGCAGCCTACTGGAGTGACCTGGCAGAATGCTGTTAGTGCATTCTGCCAGCCATCCCAGACCTCACATGCCGCCTGGCAAGCCAACCCAATGCTGGCTTCCAGTATTGGTAGAAGTGTTGGGGGCATTTGCATCGATACTAGTATCGGTGCATCCCTACGTATTACCATTTCATGCATAGGGTGATCACAGGGAAAAGTGCTGCCCTGCAATATGCATATTTCATAAGCTGCATGAAGAAATTGAAGGCAGGTCACCGGGGGATTCCTTTTTGATTTCTCACCTGCAGAGTATGGATTCTACATGCTACGTGGTGCCATTTTTCATGCACTGCCCATGGGCATCAATAAACCATGTGTCCAGAAAAACATGGCCGATCTGATAATCCAAGCGACAGCTCACATCAGCAGCTGGAGGCCTGGGTATTTGCAGGGACTTAAAATGTGAATTGTTTTGTTGTAATTATTAGACATGTGTGTTTCGTTTTGTTAAGAATCAAAATTCACACTAAATTTACCATTTCATTTTTCGAAATTGCTTCTGAAAAACGGAACGAGAACAAAACGGTATGAAACGAATTGATTTCGTTATACCATTTCACTTACACTTGATTCCCCATGGACAAATAGTTACATAGTTACATAGTTATATAGGCTGAAAAAAGACATGCGTCCATCGGGTTCAGCCTCTCCCATAACCTACTGCTGTTGATCCAAAAGAAGGCAAAAAACCCAGTCTGAATGCTCGCCAATATGCAACATACCGGGAAAAAATTCCTTCTTGACCCCAGAATGGCAGTCAGATTTCTCCTTGGATCAAGAAGCTTTTACCCACGTATTAAATATTATAACCTTAATATTCTGTGTCTGCAGGAAGTCATCTAGTCGTTTTTTAAAAGTCTGTACAGACTCTGACCCAACCACCTCAACAGGCAGAGAATTCCACAGCTTATTGTTCTCACCGTAAAATAACCCTTCCTATGCTTTAAGTTAAATTTTCTTTCTTCCAGTCTAATGGATGACCCCTTGTCCTATGTATAGTCCTGTTAATGAATAGGTTATCAGACAATGGTTGATAATGGCCCCGTATATATATTATATAAGGTTATCAGATCCCCTCTAAGGCGCCTTTTCTCTAAACTAAACAGGTTTAAGCTTGTTAGTCTTTCCTCATAACTTAACCCTTCCATTCCCCTAATTAATTTAGTTGCCCGTCTCTGCACTTTTTCTAGCGATATAATATCTTTTTTTAAGACCGGTGCCCAAAATCACACGGCATATTCAAGGTGCGGCCTGACCATTGATTTATACAGAGGCAAAATTATGTTTTCATCCCGTGAGTGAACTATCCTTTTAATGCATGCCAGTACTTTGCTGGCCTTGGCGGCTGCTGTTTGACATTGCACATTGTTACTTAGTTTAAAGTCTATGATTATTCCCAAATCCTTCTCCTGCTTGGATTTCCCTAACTCCGTACCATTTAGGGTATAAATTACTTGTGTGTTCTTCACTCCAAAGTGCATAACTTTGCATTTATCTACATTAAATTTCATCTGCCATTTAAGTGCCCAGTCCCCCAATCTATCTAAATCCCTCTGCAGCGAAGTAACATCCTGCTCACATTGTATTTCTTTTCCTAGTTTTGTGTCATCTGCAAACACTGATACGTGACTTTCAATGTCTATCTCAAGGTCATTTATAAATAAATTGAATAGTATTGGTCCTATAACAGACCCCTGAGGGACACCGCTTACCACTGGTGTCCATCTTGAAAATGTACCATTCATGACCACTCTCTGTACCCTATCTTTTAGCCGGTTTTCTATCCAAGAACAAGTATTTTCATCTAGACCATTTTTTCTTAATTTAAATAGTAACCTTTTGTGTGGAACTGTGTCGAAAGCTTTGGCAAAATCTAAGTAAATCACATCCACTGCGACCCCCTGATCTATACTTCTACTTACTTCCTCATAGACGTAATTAGGTTAGTCTGACATGATCTGTGTTCATGAAACCATGCTGATTTTTTCCAATAACATTATACCTCCCAATAAATTCCTGAATATTATCCCTTAGTAACCCCTCAAATACTTTCCCAGCCACAGATGTTAAGCTCACAGGTCTATAATTCCAGGCACAAATTTTAAACCTTTCTTAACCCCTTAGTGACCGGGCGGTTTTACACAAATCCGTCCTTTAGTGACCGCTGCTGTTTTTACGTTTCTGCGCTGCTCGTGTTTAGATCAAATTTTCTCTTACTCATTTATTCAACCCACACATATTATACACCTTTTTCCCGCCATTAAATGGACTTTCTAGAAATACCATTATTTCCATCATATCCAATAATTTAATATAAAAAAAATATGAAATATGATGAAAAAAATGGTAAAAACACACTTTTTCGTAATTTAATCCCCTAAAGCTATAACCACCAATAAAGACCCCGGCTAAATAGTTTCCAAATTTTATCCCGAGAATAGAAATACCCAATTTTTACATGTTTTTACCTTTTTAACCCTTTCACTGCTGAGCCAGTTCACCTATGTGCGCTGCGCTCATTCTGACCATTTTTGTGCTAATATTTTTAGATGACAGCCTAGGTCCTATTTAATTAAACTCCCCCCAGACAAAAAAAACTTTAAAAAAAAAAACTTTTTTTTATTTTATTTAATTTTTTTATTATTTTTTTTTTATTTAATTTTTTTTTTACATTTTTTTTTTAAAACCAAACCTGGTCATGTTTGGTATCATTTGAAAGGCCATAATCAGGCCTTTCAAATGATGGCAAATATGACCATCTAGCTGCCATGGATCGGGAGATAAAGGGATCCTTAGGATCCCCTTATCTCTACATGGCAGCTAGAGGGTTAACTGGCCCACTGACATCCTCACACATATAGTGAGGTTGTCAGTGGGTGGGGGGGGACCTGGAGGCTTGGCTGACATCCAAGATGTCAGCCCCCCTCCAGGTTTGAATCCCGTTTTGGCGCCAATTGGCGCCGCAACGTGATCCGGCGGCGAAATGGTTAATGCCATACACCGCTGGAAAGGGGAGGCTCTCCCCTCTCCAGCGGTGCAAACGGCATCTCCCTAGCTTCAATGGTTGGGGAGATAGAGGGCTCCGAAGGAGCCCCCCCCTCCCCTCCATTGAAACACATGGGGGCACCTTCTGATGATGTCACCACGCAGCGTGGCGACGTCATCAGCCTCGCCTGCCCATGTAAATCACATGGGCAGGCTTCCTCCCTGTCAGATCGCCGTGGGATCCGGCGAGGGAGGGGAGTATCGGGCGGGAGGGGGATTTGGCGCCGCTGACGTACCCTGTACGTCATCGGGTCTAAGGGAGACCCGAACACAGGACGTACAGGGTACGTCAGCGGTCGGGAAGGGGTTAAATATAGGGACGACGTCAGCTTTTCTCCAATCCTCTGGTACTATAGTGGTTAGTTAATTCATTCAAAGACGCCCAACAGCAGAGAAATGTCAGTGAAATGCCCTGATGTTCGGTGGTTTCATTCAACAGGTTTAATCAGGAGAATCCCATAGGTTTCAATGTTAAAAATATTCCCGTTTTATTCAATATCTAATAAACCATTATTATTTTAATTTGCAGCAAAAAGTCTCTATTTATTTATTAGGATTTATGTAGGCATTTTTCGGGAAAATAAAATACCAGCCGGTACACAAATAAAGTACAGCCGTTACTACAATAAAAATAACAGCCGGTACCAAAATAAAATACCAGCCAGTACTACAATAAGAATACGAGCCGGTACCAAAATAAAATACCAGCCAGTACTACAATAAGAATACGAGCCGGTACCAAAATAAAATACCAGCCAGTACTACAATAGGAATACCAGCCGGTACCAAAATAAACTACCAGCCAGTAGTACAATAAAATACCAGCTGGTACCAAAATGAAATACCAGTTGGTACCAAAATAATCCCATAGGTTTCAATGTAAAGAATGTTCCCCGTTCTTATTAAATATTTACAGGGTTATTCAGAGAGAGGTGAAAGCAGGAGCAAGACTGGAAAATGGAAAATTCTAGGTCAAAATAGTCAAACCAGAAAAATTCACTTTATCTCACTTTCCAAATTGGCTATTTTGACCTAGAATTTTCCATTCTCCAGTCATTCTCCTGCTTTTCACCGCTGTTTGAATAACCCTGTAGGTCAAACTTTTATTCTTTTCACATGCAACAAAAAGTCTCTTCATTTTTTTAGGCATTTTTGGGGATTTATTTCGTGATATTTTTGGATGTTTAATTTCTTTTTAAACAAGGCTTTTTTTCTTTGCCGAACACAGCATTTTTGTTTTTTTCCTTCAGTCCTGCTGCGTTTGGCGTGGGCTGTCTATGGTGCGGAAACCTATTCAATACAAAGGACAGCAGCTATTCTTGGTGCTGAAACCTATTCAGCACTATGGATATCAGCTTTGCGGGGCTCCGTAGCCCTGCGGAGCTGCTGTCCATGGTGCTGAATAGATTGCAGCACCAAGAATAGCTGCTGTCCTTGACACTGAATAGGTTTAGGCACCAAAGACATGGGGCTTAGGCATCTTTTTTTTTTCCACCTTAATCTAAGGCCCCATTCCCACTGAGCGACATGAAAATCGCGCGTTTTTCCGCACGATTTTCATATACGCGACATTGAGCGATATTGTGCTTTTTCCGTGCAATTTTGCACAGGGTCTTGGTCGCAGCTACATTGGGCTGTAACCAATGAAAAGGATGCTATAGGTCAGGGCTCAAAATTTCCACTCGCCTACTAGCATTTGGCGAGTGGAAATTAAGTGAGGGCGAGTGGAAATGCACACACAGGCAGCACAATTAATTATTTTGTGCTGCTTTTCCAGGCTGCACAGTGGCAGGGATCAGCTGCCTAACCTGACCCAGCTCCTCTCTGTCACTGGCAGGGGGGTGGAGCGAAGCTTCCCTGCCTCCTCGCTCTGCTCACACTGGAGTCTGACTGGGTATACATGTATCAGGGGTCTCATGTCTGGATAACAATGTTATTTTTGTAACTTTATTCTAAATAAAACCTTTAACAGTCTAATTTCATAAGATAATTTAAGGGTGTGTGTTTAGGGGCAGAGTTAAGGGTTGGGTAGGGGTTAGGTGGAGCAACTGGTGGCGAGTAACTCTTATGGCCTGGTTAGTAGCTTGGGACTTTAAATTTTGAGCCCTGCTATAGGTGACATCATTCCTCTTCCTGTTTCCTGCTTCTCATTGAGGCTAGGGTCAGACGAACGCTTTTTCACGTCTACTGTCAAAAAGTGCGTTGATGTGTCCAAACGCATTTTTTCATGGAAGACGCAATAGCGGTCATACGATGCGCATATTCGGCCGTTTTTTTGACGGAGCTATAAAAAACAAATGGACGTGATGTAGGCCAGACATGTGCAGCGTCTGACGTCTCCTAATCACGCACACACGCTGCTAGCGGACACAGCGTACTCTGTGCTTCAGTACTAGCGGTTCCACGTTCTCGGAAAAATGCGTTCGTTGCAGCTTGCGTTGCGCGGGCCGAACTTTCGTGCGTCCGTACTTTGTACATCTGAAAAACTAAATACCAATAAAAACTAAATAATGAATCAACCCGAAATACGAATTACCGACTGTCCGAACCAAAGACTCAATCTGAAATACGAATTACCGACTGTCCGAACCAAAGACTCAATCTGAAATACGAATTACCGACTGTCCGAACCAACGACTCAATCTGAAATACGAATTACCGACTGTCCGAACCAACGACTCAATCTGAAATACGAATTACCGACTGTCCGAACCAACGACTCAATCTGAAATACGAATTACCGACTGTCCGAACCAACGACTCAATCTGAAATACGAATTACCGACTGTCCGAACCAACGACTCGAATCTGAAATACGAATTACCGACTGTCCGAACCAACGACTCAATCTGAAATACGAATTACCGACTGTCCGAACCAACGACTCAATCTGAAATACGAATTACCGACTGTCCGAACCAACGACTCAATCTGAAATACGAATTACCGACTGTCCGAACCAACGACTCAATCTGAAATACGAATTACCGACTGTCCGAACCAACGACTCAATCTGAAATACGAATTACCGACTGTCCGAACCAACGACTCGAATCTGAAATACGAATTACCGACTGTCCGAGCCAACGACTCAATCTGAAATACGAATTACCGACTGTCCGAACCAACGACTCAATCTGAAATACGAATTACCGACTGTCCGAACCAACGACTCAATCTGAAATATGAATCACGGTAACATAACGAATGAACCGAAACGTAAAAAAAAAATCGGAACGAAATGATCCTTAACGACACAATTTTTTTTTTTTGTCATGCACATGTCTAGTAGTTATTGTTTGTGAGGATTGTATCTCTGATGTAATTATTATTATTATTATTATGTGTATAGTATCACCAATGTAACGTATTATTGTGCGGATTGTATCACCGATGTAATTATTATTACTGTGTGTATTGTAACACTGAAGTAAATATTATTATTATTGTATAGACTGTAACACTGATGCTGGAATGCAGCAGTAAGGTTTGTTGAGCTTTTTGTGACACTGAGGGGGGGGGGTCAGCTCCTTTGCAGTCATACAGGGTGACGGGAGTGAGGGCTAAATGAGGATTTTGTTTCTCGTCAGGCAAACCACCCCTCCTGCTTTACCGTTATATAAGTGGGGCTTTAGGGGCTAAAGTTAGTTTTTCGACTTTTTTTTTAAGAAAAAGAGCATGTTTTTTGTTATGAAGGGGTTAAACATGTTGACCATTGTTTTCTATAACTATAAATGACAGCTACAACTCCACGTTTGTTTATGTTGTCTTAAGAATTTATCTTTGATGTGAAAATATGTTAATATTCGCGCTGGTGGATTTCAGCTCTGAGGATCATGTGCTTCCATACCGGAGCCGGCTAAAAAGCCCGTTATTAGTCATTATTCTCCAGGACGTTCATTATTCCCGCCGGCCGGCTGTCTGGATGTAATTACAGGTTCTTGACGATATCTTTGGGTTCTTTCTTTCTATCTATTGGTCTGGGGGGAGACCTCCCCGGCCAGGACACATCATTATTATTATAACGCCGCTGTTTGTGATACGCTGTAGCCCGCAGCAAACGGAAGACAACAAGGCAGGCAGCATCGACAAAAAAATCACCAGTGGTGACAGAAATTTCGATGTTCACAGACCCTGCAGTGAATTCACTATTCACCGCAGGGTCCCCGAAGTGAGCCGAATGGGATCCACTGAAGACTGCCGATCAGCCCGCCGAACACAACGCCACCAAAGACAGCCGATGATCCCCCGAATGTCGCTGAAAAAAGCCAATCAACTGCCGGAAAAAGCTGGTCAGTTCGCCGAACACAATGCCGCTGAAGACAGCCGATGATCCCGCGAACACCACCAAAAAAAAGCCGATCAGAACGCCGCCTAAGACAACTGATGATCCATGAACGCCGCCAAAAAAAGCCAATCAGTTCACCGAACACAACGCCGCTGAGGACAGCTGATGATCCCACGAACACCGCCAAAAAAAGCTGATCAGCCGCCAAATAAGCCAATCAGAACGTCGCCTAAGACAGCTGATGATCCCTGAACGCTGCCAAAAAAGGTGATCAGCCACCAAACAAAGTCGAACAGCCCACTGAACACAACGCCACCGAAGTCAGCCGATGATCCCCCGAATTCCGCCGAAAAAAGCCAATCAGCTGCCGAACACAACGCTGCCGATGATCCCCACACGCCGCCAAAAAAAGCTGATCAGCTACCGATTTACCTGGGGTAAAAACCAAACCTGCTATTTTTTTAAAAGGCGTTTAAAACAATAAATAACCACGGAAATAAGAAAAAAAATGTGAAAAAATTCTAAGAAAAAGAAATAAGTAAAATTTCTCTTCCTTCAAACGCTCCCTTAAAACGTTCCTATTTAGGGAAGCCTACCACCCAACTCACTGACACAACCATCAATCACTCTCACCTTACAGTCCTCTCCTCCTGTTTCCAACCCCAACCCTCCTAGATTGTGAGTTCCTACGGGAATAGGGCCCTCATCTCCTCCTGTACTGTTTGTCAAATGTTGTTCAATGTATTGTAACCCTGTCTATACTGTGCTTATTGTACAGCGCTGCGGAATATGCTGGCGCTTTATAAATAAAGAATAATAATAATAAAAAGGCTTTTTGCTGCAAATGAAAAGAATAAACGGTTGAATAAAAAAAATATGAAAAGGGTAATATTGTTATACACTGAATCCTATGGGATTCGCCTGATTAAACCTGTCGAACTGTATCCCCAAAAATCACGGCATTTTCCTGACATTTCGGTGCAGTTCGGCGTTCTCTGAATAGATTAACTATTGCTTTTCTATGGGACAATCTTGCTGCCACCGAAGGTTGCCGATTTGCAGCAAACTGCACCGTATTTCGTGTCAATTCGCCAGTATTTGTGTTATGAGTAAATAAGAGAGAAAATGGATTCCAAAGAACCCAAAACAAGGTGGAATATACGAATAAATAAATAAAACATATATATCAAAAAATTGTGCACGCATACACAAAAAGGTTAAAAGTCAAATGCCTGAGACCATAGTCAAAGGAAAACCGGTACAGTCACAATTGCATCAAATGCAAGATCGAATCACAAAAATTGGTGGTAGTGTGTGTGGCAGATTAGACCTGTATTTCTATCTATATAAGGGTCTGCCTGTATATATGTGTCTATCTGCCGGTTTATACATATCTCCTCTCCTCCATATAGAGTTATATTCATATTTGTGTCTGGCCATTTGGTAAGTGTATCCCTGTGTCCACAGCTGAAATGTAATCAAAATGTTTAGCTTTCTCCCTTGGGGGGAGGATATAACACGTAGCTGTAAAAAGGGAATTTCTTTGTACACTAACATAGAAAATCACACCTTGGCAGCCAGGTCGGCACCAAGAGATGGGGACACCATCTTCAAAGACAGGAAGCACATCCTTGATCTCTAAGGGGGGTCTGGAGGGAAGAGGGACGCCTTTAGGCAATTATAGATTAATTGACAAGCTTACTGAGCATGAGCGAGAATTGCACTCTGGGAAATGGAGTCCAGGACACTGGGCCATTGGTGGGTGGGGGCTGGAAAGATCAGGAAGTGTATAAATTCGAACACTGGCCATGTGCTTGTGGCTGATCACTTGGGGTACCTTCTAAAGAGGACTGATCTGTCCATGTTCCTACCTCCAGGCCCCAGGAGGCACCGATGCTAGCTACTGATTATTCCGTCGTAAGTAAGGCTCTGTGTTTAACACCTTTTTCTTTATATTTTGCTGTGTAGTGTGTAAGTAATTGATTTATTCTAGTTATAATTCTTTATGTAACCAAGCACTGTGATTCTTTTTCTATCATAAATAAACAAAAAGTATTTAAGTTTTGACTCTGGCTGATGAAATCCACGCTAACTAAGGGATTGGGAGAATTGCTATTTGCTTTTTGCGTGTTGCGGTCGTCAGGAAACAGCAGGGAATTGTGGGATCCGTAGTCACTGTCCAAGTCTAGGATAGTGCGGCTGCTAAGCCCTGCGTCTCCTGTTGCGACGCGCGTAGTGTCCGTGAGGACTGGTGGCAGCGTTACTAATAGAATAAGAAAGTGAGTTCTGGGATTGTGAGAGACGTAGTTAGTACGCGCTTCAGGAGAAGACTTGTACTGCGTTGCAATCCTGGGATCAGTATATCGCGCTCTACGTGCCTGTTGTGAGAGGTAGTGTGGCTGGGACGGGTAGAGAAGTGCGCGTAATTATCTGGGTCTAGGATAGATAGTGCGCAGCTTAACCCGGCGTCTTTGCGCAGCAGCGCGCGTAGTGGGTCGTGACAGTGTGTGAAAGCTATAGCAAAACAACCAAATCAAATCACAAGAAAACCATTTTTTTGTGGTTGTATATAAAGGCTATAGCCAAAGAGCCAAAGATGTGTCCAGCATGAGATGCAATAAAAGGCCCCCAACAAAACCAGTTAGAGTGTAAGTACATTAAGTACGTTGAAATAGTAGATAGGCACAAAGTATCAGATTAATTAGTGCAGTTAATGTGCACCAAATGAGAAACCACAATAGAGATCCCTACAATAGCTATACACCCCACTGCAAACACACCTTCATAAACTTACTACATTGTATAACTCATTCTGCCGCTTTGTGCTACAATGTAACTACATGACCCACCATTGTGACATGTTAAAAGAGCTAAACTGGCCATCGCTGGAATCCAGATGCACCCTTCACCTTTTCAGCCTGGTTTTTAAGAGCATTTCTGGGAAGCTGCCACCCTACCTGATTAGACTGCTTCCCCCAGAAGCTCCCTCATCCTATAACCTCCGATCCAGGACCAGCACCTTACTTACAATACCACAATACAAAAAGACAGTGGCTCAGTCCTCATTTTCCTACAGAGCACCACAATTATGGAATAACCTCCCAGACACCATCAAATCTTCCCCCAGTCTTAAGTCACTCAAGAGCTCCTTACTAACATACCTCAATACAGAATGCACCTGTAAACATGTAACATAGTGACTATATACAGAATGCACCTGTAAACATGTAACACAGTGACTATATTTACTACATATTTATTTTCTGTTAATCTGTATATTTGTGTTGATTTTTTTAAATATCTTGCATTGTATTACTTTGTATTTCTGTAACTGTAACACTTCAATGTTCTTGAACCCAGGACATACTTGAAAACGAGAGAAATCTCAATGTATCCTTCCTGGTAAAATCCCTTATAAATAAAATAAATAATATAAACTGTAAATGCAAGAAAAAAGGGGGGGGAAGATACCGGACTTATAGGCTACAGTTTGCGGCGCAGCGATTGAGAAGTTGCAATGGGGTGCATGCAGTAGCCTCTGAATAAATAAACCTGCTGCAGTACTAATGTGCCAGTGTGGACATGAAATGATGCCCAAGGCAAATGCAATCTCAATATAAAGTAAGGGCATCCAGCAGAAGCAACAGCAGCCAGGGAGGTCACGGATGAAAAGAAAGGACTTAGAAGTCCATGGAGCACGTCCGACGCGCGTTTCGCCTGTGTCTGCTCATCAGACAACCACAAAAAAATAAAAATTCTTGTGATTCGATTTGGTTGTTTTGCTATAGCTTTCACACATTACCACCAATTTTTGTGATTCGATCTTGCATTTGATGCACTTGTGACTGTACCTGTTTTCCTTTGACTATGGTCTCAGGCATTTGACTTTTAACCTTTTTGTGTATGTGTGCACGTTTTTTTGATATATGTTTAATAAAGGTTTAAATATTTTATTCGTATTTTCCACCTTGGTTTGGGTTCTTTGGAATCCATTTTCTCTCTTATCATTATCAGATACAAGGTGTTGCTGTAATTGCCATACACAGGCATTAGGCAGCACATACAGATACAAGGTGTTGCTGTAATTGCCATACACAGGCATTATGCAGCACATACAGATACAAGGTGTTGCTGTAATTGCCATACACAGGCATTATGCAGCACATACAGATACAAGGTGTTGCTGTAATTGCCATACACAGGCATTATGCAGCACATACAGATACAAGGTGTTGCTGTAATTGCCATACACAGGCATTATGCAGCACATACAGATACAAGGTGTTGCTGTAATTGCCATACACAGGCATTATGCAGCACATACAGATACAAGGTGTTGCTGTAATTGCCATACACAGGCATTACGCGGCACATACAGATACAAGGTGTTGCTGTAATTGCCACACACAGGCATTATGCAGCACATACAGATACAAGGTGTTGCTGTAATTGTCAAACCATTCACAGGCATTATGCAGCACATACAGATACAAGGTGTTGCTGTAATTGCCATACACAGGTATTATGCAGCACATACAGATACAAGCAGGGTTATCCAAAGAGATCCGAATTGCTTGAGAAAGGTAACCGAATGCTGAAAATCAGCGTTCGGTTACCTTTCCTGGCCATTCGGCTATCCAGAGAGCAGGCAATTCGCCAAATCCTGGCGAATTGCCTGCACATACGGTGCCTGTTCGGTTCCTGTTCGAGGGCAGTGAAATCCCCATGAAAATGCACTGCTTCGGCTATTCAGAGAACACAAACCAGCAGTGAAAGGTCCCCTAATGTCCTGCCATTCGGTGGTTTCATTCGGCAAATTTATTCAGGAGAATCCCATAGACTTCAATGTTAAAAATATTCCCGTTTTAATTCAATATCTAATAAACCGTTCATTATAAAATTCTGCAGCAAAAAGTCTCTGTATTTATAGATTTTTTAGGATACTTTAAGCATTTTTCTGTTTTTTTTTTATTTTTTTTAAAAAGTCCGATTTTTTTTTTGATTTTTTTTCAGTTAACTTATTTTTTTTGTAACAGCCCTCTTTATGATCATTCCCTGGACCTCCTGTGAAAATTTCAGACATTTTCGCTCAGTAGTTTCTTTGCAAACAGCGTTTCTTTTTCCCAGATTCATACAAATGGTTTTTCTAATTTATTCACTGCCTCCTCTATGTCACAGCTGCTTCGGCTCTGTGTGATTCGGCTCCTTTTCGGCTCCTGTTCGGCTCCTGTTCGGCTAGTTTTCGTCAGGTTTTCGGCAGCTTTTCCCTGCAATTCGGGGACCCTGTGCTCTTTGCTGAATACACCGCAGGGTCACCGAAATGCAATCGGCAAAAGGAACCGAATTGAAGAGAACGAAAAGTCACCGAACGTGCGGTGACTTTTCGAATCTCTTTGGATAACCCTGACAGTGTTGCTGTAATTGCCATACACAGGCATTATGCAGCACATACAGATACAAGGTGTTGCTGTAATTATCATACACAGGCATTATGCAGCACATACAGATACAAGGTTGCTGTAATTGCCATACACAGGCATTATGCAGCACATACAGATACAAGGTGTTGCTGTAATTGCCATACACAGGCATTATGCAGCACATACAGATACAAGGTGTTGCTGTAATTGCCATACACAGGCATTATGCAGCACATACAGATACAAGGTGTTGCTGTAATTGCCACAACACAGGCATTATGCAGCACATACAGATACAAGGTGTTGCTGTAATTGCCATACACAGGCACTATGCAGCACATACAGATACAAGGTGTTGCTGTAATTGCCATACACAGGCATTATGCGGCACATACAGATACAAGGTGTTGCTGTAATTGCCATACACAGGCATTACGCGGCACATACAGATACAAGGTGTTGCTGTAATTGCCATACACAGGCATTACGCGGCACATACAGATACAAGGTGTTGCTGTAATTGCCACACACAGGCATTATGCAGCACATACAGATACAAGCAGGGTTATCCAAAGAGATTCGAATTGCTTGAGAAAGGTAACCGAACGCTGAAAATCAGCGTTCGGTTACCTTTCCTGGCCATTCGGCTCCAGAGAGCAGGCAATTCTCCAAATCCTGGCGAATTGCCTGCACATTCGGTGCCTGTTCGGTGCCTGTTCGAGGGCAGTGAAATCCCCATGAAAAAGCACTGCTTCGGCTATTCAGAGAACACAAACCAGCAGTGAAAGGTTCCCCTAATGCTCTGCCATTCGGTGGTTTAATTCGGCAAATTTATTCAGGAGAATCCCATAGACTTCAATGTTAAAAATATTCCCATTTTAATTCAATATCTAATAAACCGTTCATTATAAAATTCTGCAGCAAAGAGTCTCTTTATTTATAGATTTTTTAGGATACTTTAAGCATTTTTCTGAATTTTTTAAAAAAAAATTAAAAGTCCGATTTTTTTTTTTTTTTTTTCAGTTTGCTTATTTTTTTTGTAACAGCCCTCTTTATTATCATTCCCTGGATCTCCTGTGAAAATTTCAGACATTTTCGCTCAGTAGTTTCTTTGCAAACAGCGTTTCTTTTTCCCAGATTCATACAAATGGTTTTTCTAATTTATTCACTGCCTCCTCTACGTCACAGCTGCTTCGGCTCTGTGTGATTCGGCTCCTTTTCGGCTCCTGTTCGGCTCCTCTTCGAAGGTTAATCCAGATGTTTTTGCTTGTTTTCAGCGTGCATTCGGTTAGTTTTCGGTGAGTTTACGGCAGCTTTTCCCTGCAATTCGGGGACCCTGTGGTGCTCGCTGAATACACCGCAGGGTCACCGAAATGCAATCGGCAAAAGGAACCGAATTGAAGAGAACGAAAAGTCACCGAACGTGCGGTGACTTTTCGAATCTCTTTGGATAACCCTGATAGTGTTGCTGTAATTGCCATACACAGGCATTATGCGGCACATACAGATACAAGCAGGGTTATCCAAAGAGATTCGAAAAGTCACCGCACGTTCGGTGACTTTTCGTTCTCTTCAATTCGGTTCCTTTTGCCGATTGCATTTCGGTGACCCTGCGGTGTATTCAGCAAGCACCACAGGGTCCCCGAATTGCAGGGAAAAACTGCCGAAAACCTGACGAAAACTAACCGAATGCACGCTGAAAACAAGCAAAAACATCTGGATTAACCTTCGAAAAAGCCGAACAGGAGCCGAAAAGGAGCCGAACAGCAGCCGAATCACACAGAGCCGAAGCAGCTGTGACGTAGAGGAGGCAGTGAATAAATTAGAAAAACCATTTGTATGAATCTGGGAAAAAGAAACGCTGTTTGCAAAAAAACTACTGAGCGAAAATGTCTGAAATTTTCACAGGAGGTCCAGGGAATGATAATAAAGAGGGCTGTTACAAAAAAAATAAGTTAACTGAAAAAAAAAAAAAAAAATCGGACTTTTTAAAAAAAAAAAAAAAAAAATCAGAAAAATGCTTAAAGTATCCTAAAAAATCTATAAATAAAGAGACTTTTTGCTGCAGAATTTTATAATGAACGGTTTATTAGATATTGAATTAAAACGGGAATATTTTTAACATTGAAGTCTATGGGATTCTCCTGAATAAATTTGCCGAATGAAACCACCGAATGGCAGGACATTAGGGGAACCTTTCACTGCTGGTTTGTGTTCTATGAATAGCCGAAGCAGTGCTTCTCTATGGGGATTTCACTGCCCTCGAACAGGGACCGAACAGGCACCGTATGTTCAGGCAATTCGCCAGGATTTGGCGAATTGCCTGCTCTCTGGATAGCCGAATGGCCAGGAAAGGTAACCGAACACTGATTTTCAGCATTCGGTTACCTTTCTCAAGCAATTCGGATCTCTTTGGATAACCCTGAAGGTGTTGCTGTAATTGTCATACACAGGCATTATGCAGCACATACAGATACAAGGTGTTGCTGTAATTGCCATACACAGGCATTATGCGGCACATACAGATACAAGGTGTTGCTGTAATTGCCATACACAGGCATTATGCTGCACATACAGACACAAGGTGTTGCTGTAATTGTCATACACAGGCATTATGCAGCACATACAGATACAAGGTGTTGCTGTAATTTCCATACACAGGCATTATGCAGCACATACAGACACAAGGTGTTGCTGTAATTGTCATACACAGGCATTATGCAGCACATACAGATACAAGGTGTTGCTGTAATTTCCATACACAGGCATTATGCAGCACATACAGACACAAGGTTTTGCTGTAATTGCCATACACAGGCATTATGCAGCACATACAGATACAAGGTGTTGCTGTAATTTCCATACACAGGCATTATGCAGCACATACAGATACAAGGTGTTGCTGTAATTGCCATACACAGGCATTATGCAGCACATACAGATACAAGGTGTTGCTGTAATTGCCATACACAGACATTATGCAGCACATACAGATATTGCATTGCTAATAATCTCATTCTGATCACTACAAATCCCCATAAGAAGATCTCACCATTTTATTATCTGTCTGCAGCACATTTACTGCATCTGCCTGTATGCTGATAAGATTTATCTCCTCTGAATAATTCCATTTTCCCCCTGGACGCATTGAATTACATTCGTGCGGCGATTCGATTTCCCCGTGAAATTCAGTACAGATGAACCGTGTCGCGGAATGAGTGGCATTTGTCCCGTGTAGTGGAATGAGCGGCATTTGTTCCGTGTCGCGGAATGAGCGGCATTTGTCCCGTGTCGTGGAATGAGCGGCATTTGTCCCGTGTAGTGGAATGAGCGGCATTTGTCCCGTGTCGTGGAATGAGCGGCATTTGTCCCGTGTCGTGGAATGAGCGGCATTTGTCCCGTGTAGTGGAATGAGAGGCATTTGTCCCGTGTCGTGGAATGAGCGGCATTTGTCCCGTGTCGTGGAATGAGCGGCATTTGTCCCGTGTCGCGGAATGAGCGGCATTTGTCCCGTGTCGCGGAATGAGCGGCATTTGTCCGTGTTGCGGAATGAGAGGCACTTGCCCCACAAGCAGTGTACGCCGCCAGCAGGACGTACTTGAAAACGAGAGAAATCTCAATGTATCTTCCTGGTAAAATCCTTTATAAGTGTAAGTAGTGTCACAGTGGGGTAAATGTGCAGGATACGTCACCATGGCAGCTTGCATTCAGCACCCCTGGGGTTAAAATATCAAACAATGAGCAGTTATTGATGCCCCTATTGAAAAGGGCATACTGTATGAGGGGAAGACAGAGATGGGGCTATGGGTGCCCCCCCCCCCCAGCAGGGGGCAAGGGATTAAAATCAGGAAAGGAGAGGGTTAAGTGCTGAATGTGTCACCCCTCACCCACAGGCGGGTAACTGGGCAGGACAGATGGGTGGGCATCATTAGTGGCATGTGTTGGCAGAGGTCTGTCAGTGTTGCTGTGTGAGAGGTAACAGCACGGCCAGTCCTTTAATAAATGGACATAGCATCAGGTATGGGCCCGGTGCCCACAGTAAAGATGGCGGTGCTCTCGCGATACCGCGCTGGGAGGGGGTTGGTGCTGGTGGGTGTTTCGGTCAGCTGATCTGGTGGTGACGGACCGTGAGCCTGCAGCAGGAGCGCGTCTGCGGCCGGACCGATCTGTCACACGGAGCCGGCTCCTCGGTAAGCCCCGGGTATCCCGTGCAGGTAGGACAGGCTTGAGGCCGTTCCTGCTCCCCCACCTACCCTCAATGGTATCTTCCTATCCATTCAATGAAAATCCTGCATCACCCCCCCCCCCCCCCGTGCACAGGGGATGGTACAGGGCCAGAGGTCACCCCATGACGGAATCAACCACCGATATGCAGGGGGCTTATCCCAGGTGTGTGGCCTCCTCTCCCTCACCTGTCCCTGCAGTGGTATCTCCCATCCCATTCATTGATGGTTTCTGCTCCATCAGTCCTGGGATCGGTTGGGGGTCACACCATTTCTCTGTGAGGGGGGGGGGGGGTGCGGTAATACCATCTGGACTCCCTCAGTGGACTCTCCCATCCTTTTTCTTGGACTGATGTTGCATTTGGCTCAGCTAGAGGTCACCCCATGACTGAATGCACCCCCCCTCCCCCTGTACCAAGGGGCCTCATACCAGGCACAGGGCTCCTTATATCTGCAGGAGGAGCAGTGCTTTGGGGTGCCCAGGTCTGTCCAGTGGCATGGGGGCTCAGGAGGGCTGCACCCCATAATAATCTGCCTTTTATTCATATAGAAGATACAGTATAACGCTGCATATATATTTCTATCGCTTCTCCACGTTCTCCGTTTTCTGGAGACTTCATGTTGGGAAGCGGCCTCCACTAAAACCGGTAACCGGCACCTACTAAAACCGGTAACCGGCCTCCACTAAAACCGGTAACCCGCCTCCACTAAAACCGGTAACCCGCCTCCACTAAAACCGGTAACCCGCCTCCACTAAAACCGGTAACCCGCCTCCACTAAAACCGGTAACCCGCCTCCACTAAAACCGGTAACCCGCCTCCACTAAAACCGGTAACCGGCCCCCACTAAAACCGGTAACCGGCCCCCACTAAAACCGGTAACCGGCCTCCACTAAAACCGGTAACCGGCCTCCACTAAAACCGGTAACCGGCCTCCACTAAAACCGGTAACCGGCCCCCACTAAAACCGGTAACCCGCCACAGCGAGACTGGGTAATAAAAAAAAAAAAGGTGTTTTTTTTTTTTTTTTTTTTTTATTGCTTCGATGTTTCAGTCCACACAGGGACTTTCACAAGGATGGATAGAATATATATATGTATGTATGTATGTTTAACGCTGCACATAAATTCATATATAAAAAAGAAATACATAATATACGGTTTAAAATCACCGCGCCGGCTACTGCAAAACCTGTCGCAACCCTAATAAATGAATCACTGGCGACTGGATACATACCCAAACTCTGCAAGACGGCGAGACTGGTACCTATCCATAAAAGTGGTGACAATACTTTGGTATCCAATTACCGTCCGATATCGTTTCTCCCTGTTTAAGGTTTAAGGCTAGGGTCAGACGAGCGTGATTTCTACGGGCTGTACGTCCGTGCAGTACGGACATCGTCAGTACGGATGACGCAGTAGTGGTCACACAGTCCGTTTTTTCACTGAAGTTATTTTTTGACGGATGTAGGAGGGAAAAAAAAATTACAATGAAAAAACATTCTGTCCGTCAAAAATGCTGGACGTATAAATGCAGTCCGTCTGACCATGCTCCATCACTCACACACAAAGCTATGCAGACGTTGTGGACGCAGCGCACTCCGCACGTCCGTTCTAGCAGTATTATGTTCTTGCCTAACCTGCGTCCGTGGGCCGCGGCCGTTGTGCGTCCGCAGTTCAGTGCTGACGTACTTCATGTGTCAGGCTCCAATGGACTTTCTTTCATGCTATCACGGACGTACTTTTAGGCGCAATCACGGACGTGAACACTACGCTCGTCTGTCCCCAGCCTTAAAGTAACATCAGGAAGCATTATTTTACTGAGAGGGTGGTGGATACATGGAACAGTCTTCCAGTAGAAGTGGTAGAGGCCAAAACAGTAATTGAATTTAAGCAGGCATGGGATAGGCATAAGGCTATCCTAAACAAAAGATAAATCCAAGTAAAGTATCCATGTAATTGGGCGACTAGATGGGCCGAAAGGTTCTTATCTGCCGACATTTTTCTATGTTTCTATGTTTCTATGTAGTGTCAAAAATTCTGGAAAAATGTGTTTACACTAATTACTCGATTACTATCAGTATTGGAACTATTTAACTCCAGATCAAACCGGCTTCCGTCCAAATCACTCAACTACAACTGCCCTTTTAAAAGTCTGCAATGATATCCAGGCTGGCATGGAATAAGGAAACCTAACTGGAGCATCTTCCTAGATTTTGCCAAGGCCTTTGACACAGTAGACCAGGACTCAAAATTTCAAGTCCCAAGCTACTAACCAGCCATAAGAGTTACTCGCCAACAGTTGCTCCACCTAATTCCTACCCAGCCCTTAACTCTGCCCCTAAACAAACCCCTTAAATTCTTATGAAATTACACTGTTAAAGGTTTTATTTAGAATATAATTAATACCCAGACATCAGACCCCAGATACATGTATATCCAGTCATTATTGTGCTGCCAGTGTGTGTATTTCCACTCGCCCTCACTTAATTTTCACTCGCCAAATGCAAGTAGGCGAGTGGAAATTTTGAGCCCTGCAGTAGACCATGGCATCTTATTACAAAAACTTAAAGACTCTGGTATTGGTGATCACACGCTAATCTGGTTTCAATCATGTGTCTGATCGGTCGCAATTTGTGTCCATTTCTGACAGCACTTTCCTCCCAGTCACATGCGGCGTACCCCCAAGGCCCGATACTTGGTCCCCCTGCTATTCACATTATTCATAAATGATCTGCCTAACATCTGCAAAGCCTCAACTGTACACATGTACGCAGACGACACTAATCTATACCAGCAAAGCAAATCTCCCGCAGCTGGAGGCCGTGCTGCAAGAACAATTCACAGGGGTAGAAAAGTGGATCAAAAACAACAAACTTTTTCTAAATGCTGACAAAACTGTAACGATGCTCTTTGGAACCGCACCTAAACTACATAAACTGCAAAATCCCCATCTATGTGTCAGGACAAAATCAAACGGCACGCTGACCACAGTCACTTCTCTCAAATTTCTAGGTATGTGGTTAGACCCAAATCTATTTATTGGCCCCACATCGAAAAACTCTCATCTAAACTTTACTCCAAACTAGGTGCCCTGTACAGAAACAAATCCTGCCTGAGCCCCGCGGTAAGAAAGCAGATTGTACAGCAAATGCTTATGCCGGCTATTGATTACGGAGATGTAGTGTATGCAGCTGACCCGCAAACACACCTTCATAAACTTACTACATTGTATAACTCATTCTGCCGCTTTGTGCTACAATGTAACTACATGACCCACCATTGTGACATGTTAAAAGAGCTAAACTGGCCGTCGCTGGAATCTAGACGCACCCTTCACCTTTCCAACCTGGTGTTTAAGAGCTTCTCTGGGAAGCTGCCACCCTACCTGACTAGGCAGCTTCCCTCAGCAGTTCCCTCATCCTATAACCTCCGATGCAGGACCAGCACCTTATTTGCAATACCACAATACAAAAAGAAAGTGACTCGATCCTCCTTTTCCTACAGAGCAAAATAGCACCACAATTATGGAATAACCTCCCAGATGCCATCAAATCTTCCCCCAGTCTTAAGTCACTCAAGAGCTCCTTACTAACATACCTCAATACAGAATGCACCTGTAAACATGTAACACAGTGACTATATACAGAATGCACCTGTAAACATGTAACATAGTGACTATATACAGAATGCGCCTGTAAACATGTAACACAGTGACTATATACAGAATGCACCTGTAAACATGTAACATAGTGACTATATACAGAATGCACCTGTAAACATGTAACACAGTGACTATATACAGAATGCGCCTGTAAACATGTAATGTAACACAGTGACTATATACAGAATGCACCTGTAAACATGTAACACAGTGACTATATACAGAATGCACCTGTAAACATGTAACATAGTGACTATATACAGAATGCACCTGTAAACATGTAACACAGTGACTATATACAGAATGCGCCTGTAAACATGTAATGTAACACAGTGACTATATACAGAATGCACCTGTAAACATGTAACAGTGACTATATACAGAATGCACCTGTAAACATGTAACATAGTGACTATATACAGAATGCGCCTGTAAACATGTAACACAGTGACCTATATACAGAATGCACCTGTAAACATGTAACACAGTGACTATATACAGAATGCACCTGTAAACATGTAACATAGTGACTATATACAGAATGCGCCTGTAAACATGTAACACAGTGACTATATACAGAATGCACCTGTAAACATGTAACATAGTGACTATATACAGAATGCACCTGTAAACATGTAACACAGTGACTATATACAGAATGCGCCTGTAAACATGTAATGTAACACAGTGACTATATACAGAATGCACCTGTAAACATGTAACACTGTGACTATATACAGAATGCACCTGTAAACATGTGACATAGTGACTATATACAGAATGCACCTGTAAACATGTAACATAGTGACTATATACAGAATGCACCTGTAAACATGTAACACAGTGACTATATACAGAATGCACCTGTAAACATGTAACATAGTGACTATATACAGAATGCACCTGTAAACCTGTAACACAGTGACTATATACAGAATGCACCTGTAACATGTAACATAGTGACTATATACAGAATGCACCTGTAAACATGTAACATAGTGACTATATTTCCTACATATTTATTTTCTGGGTTAATCTGTATATTTTGTGTTTTTAAAATCTTGCATTTTATTACTTTGTGTTTCTGTAACAATTCAATGTTCTTGAATCCAGGACAAACTGAAACCCAGAGAAATCTCAATGTATCCTTCCTGGAAAACCAGAGAAATCTCAATGTATCCTTCCTGTAAAACGAGAGAAATCTCAATGTATCCTTCCTGTAATACGAGAGAAATCTCAATGTATTCTTCCTGTAAAACGAGAGAAATCTCAATGTATCCTTCCTGTAATACGAGAGAAATCTCAATGTATTCTTCCTGTAAAACGAGAGAAATCTCAATGTATTCTTCCTGTAAAACGAGAGAAATCTCAATGTATCCTTCCTGTAATACGAGAGAAGTCTCAATGTATCCTTCCTGTAAAACGAGAGAAATCTCAATGTATTCTTCCTGTAAAACGAGAGAAATCTCAATGTATCCTTCCTGTAATACGAGAGAAATCTCAATGTATCCTGTAAAACGAGAGAAATCTCAATGTATCCTTCCTGGGAAAATCCTTTATAAATAAATGCTGCAGGTTATTCATATATAATACAAAATATAGGCTATAACCCTGGTTGGTTGAGCTGGCATCTGGGTACCAGACTGATCTGAACCGTTGCAGGATTTGGCCATAAGCTCACAATCTAAGTAGCTTCAGCAGAGCGCGGTGTTAAAAAACCTCCAGTGGGATTATTCACTAAGGCTGGGGTCAGACGAATGCATTTTTCACGTCTACCATCAAAAAGTGCGTTGATGCATCCAAACGCATTTTTTCTCGGAAGACGCGATAGCGGTCATATGATGCGCAATTTCGTCTGATTTTTTATTTTTATCTATAAAAAACAAATGGACGTTAAGTTGGCCGAACATGTGCAGCGTCTGACGTCTCCTAATCACGCACACACGCCGCTATGCCGACGCAGCGCACTCTGTGCATCAGTACTAGCGGTTCCACGTTCTCGAAAAAATGCGTTGGTTTGCCGCTTGCGTTACGCGGGCAAACTTTCGTGCGGCCGTACTTTGTATATTGGACGTCATTTGCTGCTACTACGGCCGTGATAAAGTGCGGCTGTACGCGCGTTCGCACTGCATTCGTCTGACCCCAGCCTAAACAGTGACCTGCACAAACTCTGCACAAGGCTGAGGAGGAGATTTTCCCATATCTGTTTGTTCTGTGGGGGGAATTCCCAGTCTGCAGTTTAGTAGATGAGCCCCACAGCAACCCCTTATTATTGAGCAATCACTGGCGCAATCGGTACAGAATCTGAAAGCGCAAGGAGTTCACTTCCCGAAATGAAATAACCTCAGGACTCGGGGATTACACAACCTGGGGCCCCTTTATATTCAGAGTATACCCTTTTAATTTTCACATAGGTCAGAGCTGTCAAACACCACACCCCCAGCTGTGTCTGAACTACAACTCCCATGATTCTCTGGTCTTTTATTACACTACAAGAATTCTGGGAATTGTAGGCCTCAACATCTGGAGGCCGTGGGTCTGACAGCCCTGATTTAAGTGGCCGGGACAGGTTTTACCGGCTAGCACAGTGACCGTAAAACCTCCTGATCTGCACCATTTCGCTTCTGTTACAGGGTGGACTGGTTTTATTGGCCGGGGGGGATGTGGACTGGACTGCTCCTGGGTTTGTCTGTGCATGCTGGGAGTTGCAGTTCAGTGTGCGGGGGCAGCTGGATGCCGGATATTTGGATAGAGCGGAGTGTCCTCTCCTCCCTCCTAGATGTGGACTACTACTCCCATGATGCACTGCAGCACTAGTTGCTGTCAGCTGCGCGGTGGTGTTGATGGCACCAGTAAATCATCGTGCCGGGCCACTTTGTGCAATATTTGATATACTGTATGAGTCGAGCATCCCCTGAGCCACAGACAGAGCGCTGCATGCAGTGACGGCCAAAGTTACATTGTGTCAGTGATTACTACTGCTTGGTTTGTGAAATACATTTCCCATGATGCTCAGCCAATGGGTGGGGGGGCAGCACATAGTAGGTGTGATCTGCGTTGTCTGTATACCTCCCAGCTGACTTAAAGTGCTGTGTACACTGCCAGCATCGTGTGTGTGTGTGTGTGTGTGTGTGTGTTCGTGTTCTCACCAATCAGGTGACCCGAGTCAGCTGATCTGAGTGCAGCGTGTCCCGTCACATGACACCCGGTGACTCCTTCCAAAGGGAAGACTCATTCTTTCTGCTGGCGGCTTTCTTCTCTCCGAGGCCTTAACCCGTCGTGCGCCAGAAAAAAGTGAGTGCGGATTCTAAATGCACATTGTGTTTTTTTTTTTTTATTTATTTTTTTAAAAATCATTTTCACCAGGAAATAATAAAGTGCAGCCGCAAACTGAGGGGTGACGTCTCCGCGCCGGCAGCACGTCTCGGGGCCGGCAGCACGTCTCGGGGCCGGCAGCACGTCTCGGGGCCGGCAGCGCGTCTCCTCTTAATGTTGTAATTTGGGTTTTCTTGGTATTCCTCGGGTGAATTCACTTGCGTCCCTCCGGTGTCCGTCATACAGCGGGCGCATGCGTGTACGTTTCTGTGTTTTTATAAGGCAGGACGGGGTATGGAGACCTGAAACTGGACGCAGCGTCCACGCATCTGCCTCCCCAAATTGGAGAGCTTTGCCTCTATGCCGGGGTACACGTCTCTGCACCCCAGAGTCTCAAGGCCTGGCCAGCTTCCATCACCTGCTGGATGGAGAGGCGAGGTGGCCCCATGGCGGAAGGAACGCGGCCGCTGGAAGGGCTTCAATTCGCTCGTGGTGGCTCCTTTGCATCATAATTTATCTGCGTTTAGCTGCGCCGGCAAAAGGTGTTTTGTATCTTGTGATGGATGTGGTGTTACGCGGCGCATGCTGTGTGTGCTTACGGCTGTAACACTCCGGCTCTCCCCACATCTTGATGCCTACAATTCCCAGAGTGCTTTGAGTGCAATAGCTGACATGAGAATCATGGGAGTTGTAGTTCAGCAACATCTGGGGGGGCGGAGTTTGACAGCTCTGCTCTAAAGCTATCCCCCCCCCCCAGTCCTGAACGCTGGTCCGCGCAGATCCTCCTCCTCTGCTCGCTCGTCGCTCTCTTGCGAGGTCCCCATTACGGTATTTTCTCATTTTTCGCCCGTGCTCGCTGAATCCTGGTAACCCTCGGATTCCACCACCCATACAACCCAGTTACGGAGTGCCACATCTACCGGATATTTCCCCATCTCCTTTATCTTATGACTCGCTTTGGACCTGGAGGTCTCGCGGTTACCGTGGTGCTGGACGGTGGGCCATTCGTCGTCCCGGGTTATGATGAGTGTTACCGACTCGTTGGAAGCCACCGCGCTCATGTCTGCAGCCACACGGACGTTCAGTGCCACCAGGAGACTTGTTCCCATCCGGCGGCTAATCCAGAGCAAGAAACGCACGGGTGGGCATCGGGGGGGGATTACAGAAAACGCCTTGTTACGTTAACCTGCGCGGCCTCGTGAAATGCAGCGTTTTCAGAAAGCCATTGTGCCGAGGTTTTACACGGCTCCGTAGTGAGCCAAGTCCCAGGATGCTTTGCCAGCCGTGCGAGAGACATCCGTGTCAACCTGTGACGGTAAAACCAAGATACAAAGGAAGCCGCCGCGCTACGCTGGTGCACGAGTTTCCGAGCCAGGGACGGCTCGGCGTGCTGGGTGTCTCGCCGCCCGCAGGCTCTTTACACGGTTAGGGTTTCTTCCTCTTTTTGGTGACTGAGCCTGGAAACTGGGTGAGTCACCGTATCAGGGGCTGGATGGGGAATCGTGTGAGCGGTGCCGGCATCAGATCCAGTGCGGTGGCAGAGCCGGTCGTCACACCGGTAAGGCACAGAGGGGTTTGTGAAGGATATACTCGGGTGGGGGCTCAGGACTGGAAGAGGTGTCGTGGGATTTTACCTCCTGGTTTTGTCACACACCGGCTCTGGGTGACCGGGAGCTCCTGGATGGTTTACGCCGGGTAGTAGATGCATGGCTGGTCTTTCAGCAGAGGTGGTCGGGCTCAACGTAGTCTGTTTCGCTATCCGGGACCAAACCAGTGGATTTGATGCTTTTCCGGCCGGCGTTTAGTGCCTACAGGTGCAAGAAGCCGGTTTTCCCCTGTCTGGCTCGTTGTGGGGGGGGGGGGGGTGACATACAAATGGTCCTGAGAAAAGGTCGCGGCACTAGTGTCCTGCTCGGCGGTGTGTGGTCGTGAGGTTTAAGTTTTGGCTCCGCGGTGCCATTTGTGGAGGAGGCTGAACGTATGCAAATCAGACGCCTCACCCAGAAAGAGCAGCCGCTGCTGGAATGTCCAGGAAGCCTCCTCTGCGGGAGAGCTGCAGCACCACACCCCGGCCATTGTTGTCTCCTGTGCAGAGGAGGCTTCCTTGGCGTTTCAGTTCTCGCTGGTTTTGCATATGGTTGCATCTTCTCCGTAATGGCACGGAGACCTGAGCTGGGTCTCGCTGTGGGGCAGGAGGACAACGCCGCCTTCATTCCCGCTGCTTCTTTGTTCACCCATGGTGCCTCCTCGGACCTGTTCCATGAGCCGGACGTCCGGCCACGAAGCAGCCGGAGCGTCTTTTGGAAAGTCATCTAGTGACGGCCACGCGTAACCGCTGCGGCGCCTCAGTGATTTGTGTACAGAGGAATCGTCTGCGAGCGCCCTGTGAGACCCGAGTGTTTCCCGCGTGACGTGATGCCTCCTTTTTATCGTGTATAAAGGGCTGCGCGGCCGGCTGGTTCCTCTCGTCATCTCTGTGCGCTTGTTATTCCACTGGGTTTATATCCCCGTGTGCATCATACGCCGAACCAATCCCTCCAGAAACCCCATGTTTATAATTTATGCTGCCAAGAGTTTCCTGAGACGCGTCTGACTGAATCCTTTCCCTCCCGTGTACAGAATAACCATCATCCACCGCTCCGGACTATGTGTGTGATATTATCACTGCGGTCGGGCTTAAATTTCAGAATTGGGGCCTACACAAAATCACTCCCTGACACAGATATAACCCGACCCCTCCCTGACACAAATCACACAGATATAACCCGACCCCTCCCCGACACAAATCACACAGATATAACCCGACCCCTCCCTGACACAAATCACACAGATATAACCCGACCCCTCCCTGACACAAATCACACCGATATAACCCGACCCCTCCCTGACACAAATCCCACAGATATAACCTGACCCCTCCCCGACACAAATCACACAGATATAACCCGACCCCTCCCTGACACAAATCACACAGATATAACCCGACCCCTCCCCGACACAAATCACACAGATATAACCCGACCCCTCCTGACACAAATCACACAGATATAACCCGACCCCTCCCTGACACAAATCACACAGATATAACCCGACCCCTCCCTGACACAAATCCACAGATATAACCCGACCCCTCCCCGACACAAATCACACAGATATAACCCGACCCCTCCCTGACACAAATCACACCGATATAACCCGACCCCTCCCTGACACAAATCACACAGATATAACCCGACCCCTCCCTGACACAAATCACACAGATATAACCCGACCCCTCCCTGACACAAATCCCACAGATATAACCCGACCCCTCCCCGACACAAATCACACAGATATAACCCGACCCCTCCCCGACACAAATCACACAGATATAACCCGACCCCTCCCTGACACACATCACAGATATAACCCGACCCCTCCCCGACACAAATCACACAGATATAACCCGACCCCTCCCTGACACAAATCACAGATATAACCAGACCCCTCCCTGACACAAATCCCACAGATATAACCCGACCCCTCCCCGACACAAATCACACAGATATAACCCGACCCCTCCCCGACACAAATCACACAGATATAACCCGACCCCTCCCTGACACACATCACAGATATAACCCGACCCCTCCCCGACACAAATCACACAGATATAACCCGACCCCTCCCTGACACAAATCACAGATATAACCAGACCCCTCCCTGACACAAATCACACAGATATAACCCGACCCCTCCCCGACACAAATCACACAGATATAACCCGACCCCTCCTGACACAAATCACACAGATATAACCCGACCCCTCCCTGACACAATCACAGATATAACCCGACCCCTCCCTGACACAAATCACACAGATATAACCCGACCCCTCCCTGACACAAATCACACAGATATAACCCGACTCCTCCCTGACACAAATCACACAGATATAACCCGACCCCTCCCTGACACAAATCACACAGATATAACCCGACCCCTCCCTGATACAAATCACACAGATATAACCCGACCCCTCCCTGACACAAATCACAGATATAACCCGACCCCTCCCTGACACAAATCACACAGATATAACCCGACCCCTCCCTGACACAAATCCCAGATATAACCGACCCCTCCCCGACACAAATCACAGATATAACCCGACCCCTCCCCGACACAAATCACACAGATATAACCCGACCCCTCCCTGACACAAATCACAGATATAACCAGACCCCTCCCTGACACAAATCACACAGATATAACCCGACCCCTCCCTGACACAAATCACACAGATATAACCCGACCCCTCCCTGACACAAATCACAGATATAAAGACCCCTCCCTGACACAAATCACACAGATATAACCAGACCCCTCCCTGACACAAATCACACAGATATAACCCGACCCCTCCCTGACACAAATCACAGATATAACCCGACCCCTCCCTGATACAAATCACACAGATATAACCCGACCCCTCCCTGACACAAATCACAGATATAACCCGACCCCTCCCTGACACAAATCACACAGATATAACCGACCCCTCCCTGACACAAATCACACAGATATAACCCGACCCCTCCCTGACACAAATCACACAGATATAACCCGACACACACACATTAAACCCGAACCCTCCCCGACACAAATCACAGATATAACCCGACCCCTCCCTGACACAAATCACACAGATATAACCCGACCCCTCCCTGACACAAATCACACAGATATAACCCGACCCCTCCCTGACACAAATCACACAGATATAACCCGACCCCTCCTGACACAAATCACACAGATATAACCCGACCCCTCCCCGACACAAATCACACAGATATAACCCGACCCCTCCTGACACAAATCACACAGATATAACCCGACCCCTCCCCGACACAAATCACACAGATATAACCCGACCCCTCCCCGACACAAATCACACAGATATAACCCGACCCCTCCCTGACACAAATCACACAGATATAACCTGTCATTGTTGGTGTCTCCGCTCCAGGCGCTGCTCGTTGAGGACAGTCCGTAATATCAGGCGCCCTCTTCGCGCCCCTCTGGTAGATTCCTCGCTTGGTTTTGTCAGTGTGGTGTTAATCCCTCTGCGTTTTGTGCGGGCGCTGTTGGTAAATGCAGTGACCGGCTTCTCACTGCAGTGCTGAGGTTTTATGAGGGGGATTATTCGCTAAATAGTTATTTACTGAAGGTTGTGGAAATCTCCGAGCCGGGGCACCATCCAGCTTGACTTCTTTTTATAATTTTATTTTTTTTCTTCGTTTGCAGATAAGGTTCCTCCAGTGTCGGGATAATCCAGCGCTTCACAGTGACTGTGAGGAGCGAAGTCTGGTGGAAAGGTAACCGCAGCTCACTTCTCAATATTTATTTATTTTAATTAACTTTTAACCTCCTAGTGACCGGGCGGTTTTACCGTTGTCAGTCCGAAAGTACCCACTGATGTTTGTACATTTCTGCGCGTTTGTGTTTAGGTCTAAAATCTATAATGTATATATTTTTTTTATGCCAAACATGGTCAGTTTTGTATCATTGGAAAGGCCATGATCTGCCCTTTCCAATGACCCTCTAGCTGCCAAAGAACCCCTCATTTCCACATGGCAGCTAGGGGTTTAACTGCTTAACTCGCATAATTGCAATCTGGCATCTAAAGGGGTTAAAGAGAGGCACCGCTGGAAAGGGAAGACTGGGCTTTTTTTTTTTAGCCGTTCGGGAGGTATAGGGGTCCAAGGTAGCCAGACTGATGTGGACCCCAGCCAGAGAGGAGAGTATGGGGGGGGGGGCAAAGGACCACTGACATACATGGTACGTCCTTGATCCTTAATGGGACTTTTCCCCAGGACGAATGATGTCCGCCAGTTGTCCTTATGGGGTTAAGTTTGTATTTTAGGCCTGCCGAGGCTTGGACGGCGCCCCATCCCTTTAAAAAATAAATAAATCGCAAGGCAAAGGTTGATGTTAAGTTAGCCGCTAATGGAGAAATCATTTGCCATTTGTTAAAAGGTGAGATGCTAAGCGTTAACGCCCGTATTCCAACCGAGACGTTAAAATCTCTTAGCACTGCTCCGCGCACTGCATAATGTTATTACCAGCTGGCGCTGCTGAAAGTGGCTGCGTGCGGAGGGAAGTTACGCCGGGGTTTACATGTTATGAGCGTCACTCCAGCTTTTAGGAGGGGGGGGGGGGGTCACATTTCTAAACGTCGTGTTTATTCAGTACCTTGGAATAGGTCGCAATTCTTGCATTTCTTAATGACTCGCGCGTCCCGTGTTTTAAGTATTGGAGACGCAGTGTATATATTAGTGAGGGGCGCGAGGCGCAGTGTATATATATTAGTGAGGGGCGCGAGGCGCAGTGTATATAGTGAGGGGTGCGAGGCGCAGTGTATATTAGTGAGGGGCGCGAGGCGCAGTGTATATAGTGAGGGGCGCGAGGCGCAGTGTGTATATATTAGTGAGGGGCGCAAGGCGCAGTGTGTATTAGTGAGGGGCGCAGTGTATATTAGTGAGGGGCGCGAGGCGCAGTGTGTATATATTAGTGAATGGGAGGCGTTACAAGATTTAGCCCGTGATCCTTCTATTGTTATCCGCCCCGCCGATAAGGGGGGCGGTATAGTAGTATTGGACTATCAGCAGTACCGAAGTGATATTTTACTCCAGCTTGGTGACTTGTCCACATATAAAGTGTTATCTCATGACCCGACCATGCAGATTAAGGCACGAATAGATACACTCTTGGCTATGGGCTTACAAGCAGGATTTATTGACCATACTATAGTTAAGTTTTGTACTGTAGACCACCCTGTCATGCCGGTTCTTTATACTATACCTAAACTCCACAAGGACCCGTGCTCTCCCCCTGGCCGACCTATTGTGTCGGCCATGGGGAGTTTACTGGAACCCTTGGGAAAATACATCGACCATGTCTGCAAATCTTCGGTTATGGCACTTCCAACATGCCTTAAGGACACCCCTCAGCTATTGTCTAAATTACAGCATTTCCAATTACCATCGAATCCAATAATTCTGGTTACACTAGATGTTAGGAGCTTATATACAGTTATCCCCCATGAGGGAGGCATTAATGCCTTAATACAGACCATATCTGAATCTACTTGCTACAAAGGCCCTCCTATTGAATTTATACGCAAATTGTTATCTATAACCTTGCATTGCAATTTTTTTCGGTTTGAGAAGAAAATATACTTACAACTGGCAGGTACTTCGATGGGTGCCTCTATGGCCCCATCATATGCGAATTTGTTTATGTTTTATTTTGAAACTGAACATATTTTACTACCGTTCGCATCCCAAATTATTTTCTATACTCGATTTATAGACGATATTTTTTTGATTTGGAGTGGCACTCAGCAGTCACTGTCCGATATGGTCTGTGCCCTTAATAGTACTCCATCTCCGGTGCGCTTCACCTGTGTCTCGGATAGTTTTTCTGTGTGTTTTTTGGACATAAGGATTACAGTCCGATACGGTCAGCTATCATATTCCCTTTATAGAAAAGAAACAGATAGAAATACACTCCTCCGGGCAGACAGCTTCCATCCACCTCATCTCATTAAATCGCTCCCTATATCACAATTTTTGCGTGTTATGCGCAATAATTCTGATAGTACAATCTGCGATGCCCAAATGACAGAAATGTATCAGAGATTCCTCGACAGAGGATATAGTAGAGATGTCCTTGATTGCGCTTTGACACGAGCCCGTTCTAATTTAATAACCCTCTGAAATTGAACTGCCAACAGGACCCACGTATTTTTGTTCCATTATCTTACCACACCTCAAGCCACGTCATCTCTAAGGCGATTAGATCTAATTGGTCTTTATTTCGTAGCGATAAATCTCTACCCAAACAATTCCATCAAGCCCCAGTAATTAGTTATAAACGCTCACGTAACATCCGTGACTTATTAGTTAAATCTGATCCAGTTCAATCATACTCGGGAAGCTCATCAACATTGAGATGGGGCTGTTTCCGATGTCCAAATTGTGTGACATGTAGCCATATGACCACTTCGCCCACGTTCCCACATCCGCATTCAGGAAAACGATATACTATTCGTCAACATATTACCTGTACCACGGAATATGTTGTTTATCTTATTACATGCCCTTGCGGATTATCTTATGTGGGCAAAACGGACAGACCACTTAAAGACAGAATTCGTGGCCATAGGTCAAGCATCACCACGGCTTTTCGTGATGGTACATCCGACAAGCCAGTGGCTAGACATTTTCTTAATTTTAAACATCAGTTAACTACGATGAGGGTCATTGCCATTGACTATGTGCCCCCCCTTAAACGAGGTGGGAATCGCTCACGACTGCTATTGCAACGTGAGACATTTTGGATAAAAACACTCGATACCGTTGCACCTAGGGGCCTGAATGAGTATATTTCATATACGTCATTCTTGACACCCAGATAATATTGAAATTGTATTTCTAGTATATCAAATGATGAGTTATTATGTCGATATGACCAGATTAAGTGTTAACATATAAGTCTGTTTGGCTATAGTTCTATTGTGTGCAATGAGCATGTGGGTTTGTTCCATCTATGGTGATCTGTGCCCCTTATAGTCTGAATAATAGTAGAGGGGGTTTTGTAGGCTTAGCTTTGATGGTATGTTTATCTATTTTCCATGATGGTACTTATTATACTATGAATATATGTCTGCTCTCGGCTCCCCCAGTAGGTTTTTGTTTTGTTTGTCTAATATATTTTTACGATTGCCCGCTGTTTCACGCACGCGGTGGCGGTACTTTGCCAGTAATATAGCGCCATGATCGCCGTGAGCGATAAAAGTTCTTTAGAGCACAAGTTCATCAATGGTGCCCAATGCTTACAATTTCCATGGCAACCCGCTACACGCGTGCGTGTCAACGTGTAACCGTCATCTCTCTGCGCCACAACCGGAAGTGAACGCCGTGCGTGTCAGCGTCTGCGTCCACCGTGGAGAGGCACACACCTTCTGGGTATGATTTCTCTGATTTTTATGATATGTGTCTGTATATAAATGTGTTGTTTATTCCGTTCATGTATACCTTGATAAAGGCCCTAGGAGGGGCCGAAACGTCGGTAGAACAGAACCAGAACCGTATGTTTTTAATGTTCCAATAAATTTTTTCTTTTAGCAGTAATTCCTGATGTGCTGTCTAATTGTTTTTCTATATTAGTGAGGGGCGCGAGGCGCAGTGTGTATATATTAGTGAGGGGCGCGAGGCGCAGTGTGTATATATTAGTGAGGGGCGCGAGGCGCAGTGTGTATTAGTGAGGGGCGCAGTGTATATTAGTGAGGGGCTGTGACGGAATGGGGTTTCCGCCTGCGGTCCTGCTCTATCTGACCCCCTCTTTGGTGTTGCCAAGCCCGACTACCGAGTGGCACGGCACCCGGCGTCTCGAGCGGCTCGGGTAGAAGACCACGTGGCGGTGGAGATCTGGAGAGTATATGGGGCACCCATGGTGGAAATCCGCCCGACTACCGAGTGGCACGGCACTCGACGTCTCGAGCAGCGGATCTACTGACCTTTTGGAAGGCTGGAGACGGTCTGCGTGGCGAGCCGCGGTTCGGTAGAGTCTCCTTGAAGATGCGGGGCACGGCGCTGAGTCGAGGTCCCGATTCGAGGTGGCGCAACGGCGCGGCGAATCGATGTTCTGCTGCGGAGTTAGTGACCCGTTCCTGGGCGGTGGTGATATATAGCCGGCGTGAAATGACAACACCAGACGGAGCTGCATGTATCAAACACTCAGATGAACTGACTTTTTTAATGAACAACGCCACTATTTATGCTGAAGTACAACAGTCACAATTTGCATACCCATACTAATTAGTAGTCATAATTTGCATACCCATACTAATTAGTAGTCATAATTTGCATACCCATACTAATTAGTTATGTCAGTTATTTACAATCAACATTCTTCACATTCTCTTAGCCTTCAGCTCACACAACGTTTGTACATCTATTGTTCCAGCACATCAGATTAAACACACACTATCAGAGATCCCTTAAATTAAACATGTAGCTAGATAATGGGGAAAATCCCTGACGCATAAATTACACAGCAGCAAAACTTGTTTACTAGCTACAGAAACACACATTTATCTACAGGAATAGAAGTATGTTTTAAAACCAAAGCTATGTCATTTCACTAAACTAAATTAAACTAAAACCAAACGATGTAAAGTATATTTAAAATCACACGATATAAATGACCATAAAGTCTTTTGAGGTTTGAAGCATGGAGCGTTACCTCAGCTCCATGACATAGGTCCTTTTAAAAAATGTCTTGGGTTTGAGTCCTGGGCTCGCTGCGCCGAGCCTCTTGGGTCATTCCGTGACAGGGGCGCAGTGTATATTAGTGAGGGGCACGAGGCGCAGTGTATATTGGGGGGCGTGAGGCGCAGTGTATATATTAGTGAGAGGCGCAGTGTATATTAGTTAGAACCTCTTTAACAGCAAGGCTGGAATGGGACATAAAAACATTAAGCTGATAACGTTCGCCGCTATGTTGTGCGTCTCGATCGCTAAGTGTAGCGACAACCTTGCTACAAAGCTCCTAGTTTCCTTTTATTTTTCGTAAAGGTAAAATTGTGACCAGACAGCCGCCCTCTGTCCCTCTGTAACGGCATCTCAGACCCCCCCCCCCCCGCTCAGCAGTGCACGCAACACTTACAGCCTCGTCCGCTTCCCTCTCCTCATCCTGTGCTGGAATATCCCTTTTAATGGGACGCTCTGCCGGGGGGGGGGGGGTAACCTCTATCTGCCACGAATCCTACCCCTGGGTTCTTGGCCAGTTTTGTGTGTGTGATCTCCTCTTGCTCCTTGACGCTCTCCCGCCTGGCTGGCTCCTTGCTGTTGGCTCAGAGTGGCCAATCACATGTCCCGCAGTACAGAAGCGCCCGGACGACTCCTTAAATTGCTTCCGTTCACAACTTTTCACTGACGTAATCTGTAGTCCTTGTGGACTCCACGCCTGGGAGGTGGGCGGTGCTGGTGAGAGTTCAGCTGTCCTATAGGCTGCTCTCTTGCAGCCAATCAGTGATTGCCGAGGCAGTGCGTGTTCCACCATCGTCCCTACAGGTGACGGCTCCTCCGTGAGAATGGGCGCGTGTTTTGTAGTATGGATCTGGGGAGACGGCGGCGCCCACTGGTCCAGGCCGTGTCGCCCCATTAAGTGATGCCACGTGGTCCTGATCCCTGTGATCTGGTGGATCCCTCACCTGGGCAGACACGACACGGAAACACTCGTTTTAGGGTTTAAACCTCCACTGGTTTGGCTTTTACGGTTACACCTACATTCTCTCTCCCCCCCCCCCCCCCCCCTCTGCACCGGCTTACACATTGCCTTCCCCCGTTACTCATTAACCCTTTCTTTGATTCAAAGATGGATTTTTCTCAGCTGCCGAAGATCCACGATGAGGACCGAGAAAGCAACTTCGGTTACGTCCACGGCGTGTCGGGACCTGGTAAGCGAAGGGTTACTGCACCAAATAACACGTTCGTCACCGGGTCCCCAGCACATGCGCGCGGCATTCCTGGGGATGGATATTTGGGATATGGGGGGGGGGGAATAATTATGAATTATTCTTCTGGAAGTCCTGTAGTGTCGTCTCCCGCTCAGAGTGAACGAGTGACCCGGCATCGGGGTGAGATGACTCCCATCCTCCTGATCGTATCGGCCTCCTTTCACAGGAACACGCCTGCACGCAAAGCCGGCCGGTCCTGTGACAGTATTTAGAACCTGGCAGAGCTCCGGTGCCTCCGCCAGCATTATGGCAGAAAGCTCGGGCCTCTTGCCGCGGTCACGTTGGCCACTCTCTGCGTTACCCTCCGGGGAGGCACGTGTAGTTCGGGTTTGGAGCTGTAGTCCTGGCGGGGATTAGTTCAGGGATTTTAAATTTATTGTTGGCCGGTGCGCAGCCGCTTTGGTTGGTTGGCCGGTGCGCAGCCGCTTTGGTTGGTTGGCCGGTGCGCAGCCGCTTTGGTTGGTTGGCCGGTGCGCAGCCGCTTTGGTTGGTTGGCCGGTGCGCAGCCGCTTTGGTTGGTTGGCCGTGCGCAGCCGCTTTTGTTGGTTGGTTGGCCGGTGCGCAGCCGCTTTGGTTGGTTGGCCGGTGCGCAGCCGCTTTGGTTGGTTGGCCGGTGCGCAGCCGCTTTTGGTTGGTTGGTTGGCTGGTGCGCAGCCGCTTTGGTTGGTTGGCTGGTGCGCAGCCGCTTTGGTTGGTTGGCCGGTGCGCAGCCGCTTTTGGTTGGTTGGCTGGTGCGCAGCCGCTTTGGTTGGTTGGCCGGTGCGCAGCCGCTTTGGTTGGTTGGCCTTGCTCATGGTTCCACATATGCATCTCTTTTGCTTAACGCTCAGGGCTGTCAGGGCCCAAATCAAGATCCTGAGTGGCCGGGACCGCTTGCGAGGTCAGTCCTGCCCGTTGGGGCTGTATGGGTTCGGCTCGCTTCGCATAATTCCAATAAACCCTCTTCTTGCTGACGGTTTGTTTTGGGCGCTTTGTCATTGAGCCACTAGTAGAAAAAAAGGATTAGTGTATATTGCGAGGCTCAGCGACCTCGGCCGTCAATTTCCCATGAGGCTCAGTGACCTCGGCCGTCTATTTCCCATGAGGCTCAGTGACCTCGGCCGTCAATTTCCCATGAGGCTCAGTGACCTCGGCCGTCAATTTCCCATGAGGCTCAGTGACCTCGGCCGTCAATTTCCCATGAGGCTCAGTGACCTCGGCCGTCAATTTCCCATGAGGCTCAGTGACCTCGGCCGTCAATTTCCCATGAGGCTCAGTGACCTCGGCCGTCAATTTCCCATGAGGCTCAGTGACCTCGGCCGTCAATTTCCCATGAGGCTCAGCCATGTAAGGACTGTCTGTGCATCGTGGGAGATGTAGTTCCAAAACATTTGGGGGCCCTGCGGTTGCTGACCTCTCGTGTATGGGGAAGCCCTGACTGCCAGCAGCATCATCCTTAGAGAGGGGGGAGAGAATCCACCTGTTGTTTCTGGGGATACTCGGGATGAGAGTCCCTGCGTTTTCCATAGACTCGTTGGTGGTCGTGGCGGTGATGGTTTGGCACTGGCAGGTGGGGATGTGACCTCATGGGGTGACACGATGCAGATGGGAGCATGGTGGGTGGGGGTCGGTGTCACAGTCCTGGGAGCCCTGGCATTGGTACATTCCATCACGTCTAATGGAAACCCCTGATTTATGGTGCGCTCCTTTCCATGTTTCTCCCCCAGTGGTCATTGCATCCAGTATGTCCGGAGCCGCCATGTACGAGCTGGTGCGTGTGGGACACAGCGAGCTCGTCGGGGAAATCATCCGTCTGGAAGGAGACATGGCCACCATCCAAGTCTACGAAGAGACCTGTATCCTTTAGCAGAGAAGCCGAGCGTAACCGAGCGTCCACACCAATATACCTAAAGTGTCTGAGCGCAGCCCCCAGCGCCCCCCACCCCCCTGTATGAGCTGTGACTGGTAATTGCAGGACCGTCAGTGAGACGTGTGACCGGCATGGAGACCGGGGGGGATCCTGGGTATGTGATGGTGACTGCCTGCGCACACCCTTTTACCAACGCGTTTAAAGGGCTCGGCGGGGCTGCATTGCCCCTGCTCTATGATTGCCAGGGCTTGTGTGTCGTCACCTTCCAGTATAGACTGTGTCCCTTTTCCGACATGTCTTCTGCGTCTGCACATAATGCCATATTTTGGGGACCAGAGTCTGAACAGGAAATTAATTTGTTTTGCGGCCCCCTTGTACACGCGCGGCCCCCTGTTTAATACAGAATATTCAATAATTGTGTCGGGGGGGGGAGTCACTGCTGCGATGTCGCGCTCACCTTGTATTCAGATTTTTAACTTTTTGGGCCATCGATTTATTATTCTATTTTTGTTTTGTTCAATGAAACTATTAAATGTTCTGAAAGGCAATAAATTGGGGGGGGGGGTTTGGAAGGCAATAAATTGGGTTTGGAAGGCAATAAATGGGGGGTTTGGAAGGCAATAAATTGGGGGGGTTTGGAAGGCATTAAATTTGGGGGGGGGGTTGGAAGGCATTAAATTGGGGGGGGGGGTTTGGAAGGCATTAAATTTGGGGGGGGGGGGGTTTGGAAGGCATTAAATTTGGGGGGGGGGGGGGGGGTTTGGAAGGCATTAAATTGGGGGGGTTTGGAAGGCATTAAATTGGGGGGGGGTTTGGAAGGCATTAAATTGGGGGGGTTTGGAAGGCATTAAATTGGGGGTTGGAAGGCATTAAATTGGGGGGGTTTGGAAGGCATTAAATTGGGGGGGTTTGGAAGGCATTAAATTGGGGGGGTTTGGAAGGCATTAAATGGGGGGGTTTGGAAGGCATTAAATTGGGGGGGGGGGTTGGAAGGCAATAAATTGGGGGGGGGGGTTGGAAGGCATTGTGTGGGTGTCTGAGCAGTCTCGCTGTTATCGTTGCACCACCATACTCCCATATACCTTCGATTTTTCTGCCGTTCAGTCAGGCCTGACAGAAGAAAATCTATATAATTTTTATTTAGTTATACCAGCATTTAAGTAGCCGCAGCGCCGGACGGTTTTGGTGCAGGATCACAATGCTCCGCTATATATATATATATTTTCCAATAGCGGAGCTTTGTGATCCTGCACCAAAACTGTCCGGCGCTGCGGCTACTTAAATGCTGGTATAACTAAATAAAAATTAAAATAAAACAAACTCTCTCCCTTCCAGGTCTATATGGCCTTTGGGCGTTCACATCCTGGGCCACGGAGACTGTATTCCCCCAGCTGCCCCGTGTGTCGGCTTTAAATGTCTCGCCGGACAGGGCTGTGCTGTGTGGCCTGATCCTCTGTGCCCGCTCGCCGGCCTGATCCTCTGTGCCCGCTCACAACACGTTCACATCTTCTCTATACACATGTGACTCGCATCGATGACATCATAGATCATCACAAGAAGAAATGGCTTCATTTAAAAGTGAGGGGTTTCTTTATTGTGTCGCAGCCCCCCCCCTCGTTTTATTAATTGGGACGATGACCATGGGCTTCTTTGGAATCACACATTGGATGTATGTGCAGGGTGAGCACTGATCAGGGTTTTTTTGGTCACTGTTCACTCCATTGCTCCTCAGCGCCGCATGTTCCTCCCTGTCGCTGCGTTTCGCCCTCGTGCTGCACAGTTGCTCTTCCCGCGTGCGGTGCTCTGGTCGTATATAAAGCGCGGTGTGCAGGGTTTACGTGTTGTGCAGTTTCCTCAGCGTTCCTCCTTGAAGCCGGCGTATGCGTCGGCGATCCTGTACTACGCACTGGGAAGCCGCTCTCCGTGGAGCTGGGCCCCGGCATCATGGGATCTATTTTTGATGGTATCCAGAGACCCCTGAAGGACATCAGCGACTCGACGCAGAGCATCTACATCCCCAGGGGTGTCAACGTGTCCGCCCTCAGCAAAGACATCAAGTGGGAGTTTAACCCTTACAAGACTCTCCGGGTGAGCGGGCAGCCGCTGTGTGTGTGTCACATTTAATTTCCAGCGATGGCAAACCCGGAAACCCGTCTGTCCTAAACGCTGAGCATCATGGGATATGTCGTTTAGGATCCCCCGAGGTTTACCATCCCTGATTCTTTCTCTGTTTTGCAATAAAGCTGGAATAAACAAAAGCAAAGCTAGAATCCTGCCCAAACTACATATGACATCATCAGCGATGTCACTCGATGCCTTTTGCACTCGCACAATGCTTTGTCGATGTGGCATTAACCCCCCCCCCTCTGACCAAATGTCTTTTTGGTGGGATTAGCTGTAATAAATCCTGATTATTTTAATGCCGCCCAGTAACAAGTGTCCTATCATAAACTAACCCCAAACCCCATTAAAGGGCCACGACCCCCAAAACCTGTCCTCACTGTGTATATCTTACATGTGCTTTGTTTTTCTCTTGTATATTTAGAAAATATTTTCCTGTCACTGGGCGCATCCATTGGGTGATATTTTCCTGTGTCACTGGGTGCATCCATTGTGTGATATTTTCCTGTGTCACTGGGCGTATCCATTGGGTGATATTTTGTGTTGTATCTTTCCATCACTTGCTCCTTACTGTGTGGCTTTGGCCATAGAATGGAGTGAATGGATCAGTCCCCGACTCATTTCATTGTATTGTGTGGGATGTATTCAAAGGACATCACCAGGGGGTGTAGATTAGAAGTCTTTTAGGCTCCCTGTCTTATCTCATTCAGCTGCCAGCTCTTATCTTGGGTAGCCTGGACTAAACCTTCTCTCATCCACCTCATTAGCTGTTAAACATTTGTATAAGATAATGTACAGATTTTGGTAAATGTTGCATCATGGGGAAAAATCCTCAAAATGGAAACCGAAGATAAAAAGGACCAAACTTTTATTTTTTAATTGTTTTACATGTAATTGCTTCAAAGAAAAAAAACAGCAGCAGCAGCGTGGGTTTTATGTGTTTGTTTAGTAATGCACAAGTAACCTAGTTACTGTTTATGTTGGTGATATTGACCTTTTAAATCTCTCTTGGCTGGTGCTTTGCGCTGCCCAGCAACTTCTATCAAGGCACTAACCGGTTTCCTGTCCCCTCTCTGTCCGGCAGGTCGGCAGTCACGTCACCGGCGGAGACATTTATGGATTGGTGTTTGAGAATTCCCTGATTAAACACAAACTCATGTTGCCTCCTCGGAACCGCGGTACAATCACCTACCTGGCACCACCGGGACACTACGACACCTCGGTATGCACCATCTCCTGTGTTACTGGTGTGTGATGTGCTCCTCTCTGGCTCTGTATCTCCTGTGTAACTGATGCCTTGGGCAGCTTCCTCCCGATGCCACAAATTCCCATTCTCTCGTCGCACCGTATGGCTGCAGTGAAGTCGTGCGAGCGCGTCACCTCCAGTAATTTTGCCCTCTCCCCTGCCTCCTCTCACAGGATGTGGTGCTGGAGCTGGACTTCGAGGGAGTCAAGGAGAAGTTCACAATGGTCCAGGTGTGGCCGGTGAGAACCATCCGACCCGTCACAGAGAAGCTGCCAGCAAATCACCCGCTGCTTACTGGTCAGAGGGTGCTGGATGCTCTCTTCCCGTGAGTTATTGCACAGAGAATCAAGCGTATTGAGTCACCAATGCAGGGACAACTCCTCGTCCACATGTGAGATCCATGTGACACTTTGTGCTTTAAGTACACAGACCTAGAGGTGTATTTGGGAGGTGCAGGCCTGATGGTTTATATTTCCCTGCCCTCTCTATGTTGACGTCACCCTGTGCCTGTAGGATGCAGGGTGTTTGTGTATGAATACTGTTGATATTGTCATCTGCTGATGGGATTACTGGGTGGCTTATCGTGGCCTTTTCCAACTCCCCATGTAAGGTATGTGTGTGTATTTGTATCTGTCAAAGGTTTGAATGGATGTCTTGTTTGCCAAATGTTCAGCAATGCTAATCCCATTATCTGTCCGGGACGCAGAGCAGGATTCTAGGAGAGATTCATGATGAAGTGCAGTAAGACGCCAGGGTGTCAGTGTACAATGGCTGCTAGGCCTCGTCTGGCACGGTATATATTCTTCATTAAAGGCTCCGTTTCAGGCTGTCTGTCTTATCCTCAAGATCTGCTTGTTGCCTCATGTCTGGGGAATGCTATCCCTGCGCTTTCAGTGTATCCGTCCTTAAGCTTAGGCTGAGGGCTGGAGAAAGGCTCAAAAGACTGATGGTGGGAGAACTGGGTCCGGCAAGGGAGCGACATTTACAGATGTGACCCATTCTGTGTTCGGAGATCTGTTTACAATCGACACTCGGTCATTAGATGGGGAAAGAAAAAAGGGGATTTTCCTTTTTTTTTTCTTTTCTTGCTTTTTTTTTCCCACTTTGGATATGCCATTTGGCTATTTTACAACATCTAACACCCCGACCCGTGTGCCCAATAATACCTTAATGTTTAATTCTATTTTGGTCAGTAAGCGTCCAGACCGGAGGAGGAGAGGAATCCTCTCGCAAGCTTGTCTTTTAAATGTAACGTCCAATAAAAAAGTATCACTACGTACTGCTATACTAATATATATATAAGAAAAAGTATGTGAACCCTTTGGGATTACGTGGAGTTTTGCATGAATTGGTCTCAAAATGTGCTCTGATCTTCATCTAAGTCACAACAATTTGAAAAACACAGTCTGCTTAAAATAATACAATACAAACATTATATGTTTTTATTGAACAGAACATGTAAACATTCACAGTGCAGGGTGGAAAAAGTATGTGAATCTTTTTGGACTTAATAACTGGTTGACCCCCCCCCCCCCCTTTGGCAGCAATTACCTCAACCAAACGTTTCCTGTAGTTGCAGATCAGACCTGCACAACGATCTGGAGTAATTTTGGACCACTCCTCTTCACAAAACTGTTTCAGTGTAGCAATATTCTTGGGATGTCTGGTGTGAATCGCTCTCTTAAGGTCATGCCACAGCATTTCAATCGGGTTGAGGTCAGGACTCTGACTGGGCCACTCCAGAAGGCGTATTTTGTTTTGTTGAAGCCATTCTTTTGTTAAATTACTTGTATGCTTTGGGTCATTGTCCTGTTGCATCACCCATCCTCTGCGGAGCTTCAGTTGGCGGCGGATGGTCTTACGTTTTCCTGCAAAATGTCTTGATAAACTCTGGAATTCATTTTTTCATCAATGACAACAATCCGTCCAGGCCCTGAGGCAGCAAAGCAGCCCCAAACCATGATGTTCCCTTCGCCATGTTTTACAGTGGGGATGAGGTTTTGATGTTGGTGTGCTGTGCCTTTTTTTTCTCCACACATAGTGTTGTGTGTTTTTTCCAAACAACTCAATTTTGGTTTCATCTGTCCACAGAATATTTTGCCAGTAGTGCTGTGGAATATCCAGGTGCTCTTTTGCAAACTTCAAACGTGCTGTAATATTCTGTTTGGACAGCAATGGCTTCTTCCGTGATGTCCTCCCATGTACTCCATTCTTGTTTAATGTTTTCCTTAATGTAGATGTGTCAACAAAAATGTTAGCATGTGCCAGAGATTTCTGTAAGTCTTTAGCTGACACTCTAGGATTCTTCTTTACCTCATTAAGCATTCTGCGCTGTGCTCTTGCAGTCATCTTTACAGGACGACCATGCCTAGGGAGAGTAGCAACAGTGCTGAACTTTCTCCATTTGTAGACCGTCTGTCTTACCGTGGACACATGAACATCAAGGCTTTTGGAGATACTTTTGTAACCCTTTCCAGCTTCATGCAAGTCAACAATTCTTGATCGTAGGTCTTCTGAGAGCTCTTTTCTGCGAGGCATGGTTCACATCAGGCAGTGCTTCTTGAAACCAGTAAACCCAAAACTGGTGTGTTTTTAACCTCCCTGGCGGTATTCCCGAGTGTAACTCGGGGTTAAATTTCGCTACTGCGAACGGTAACCCTGAGCCACACTCGGGCTGGATGCTTACTCACCTCCTCCTGGCTCCCTCGCTGTCCCCTGCAGTGTGATCTCAGGGAGCTGCTTCCTGGAATGACCAATTCATGCAAAACTCCACGTAATCCCAAAGGGTTCACATACTTTTTCTTGCAACTGTGTGATATATATATATATATATCTCTGAGCGGCCAAACTGATATTCGAAGCATCGCTCTACCCTTCTAGGCTCATAAAGTAGCCTAAAGACCACATGCACAAAAAATATCCAACAGCAAAAAGCAGCCGGTAACAAAGTGATGAATAAACCGAAGCAGCTAAAATCCTAATTTGGGTCATTACAAACCAACTCGCAGAGGCGAGGTATACCTTTTAATAAAGGCGAATCCTCGCCAATACGTTGGCTCCTAACTTTTGTAGCTGGCTCCTAGATTCAAAGCAAATTTGTCAAAAGTCCTGCATTAAAGAACATCACCGTAGTTCATTAATTAAGGTAGTCCATTAATCCATTGCGTTTTCAAATGAACATGCTGTGTCTGACAGTACTGAGACACACATAGAGGACATTAAAAACCTTGGCTAATGACAAATAACGTTCGTATATAGACACGACAATGATATTAATCAATATAATCTGATATTATTTTGTACCAATACTAATTACTATCAAAAGCTAAATAGTATAACAATGCATCACCGACCAAAGGGCTTCATCTTTCACCTTCAAACTCGCACCATTGGAAGTAAATGTTTTGACTGTCTTCTTCACATCAAATCTATTTTCTAGTGTCCTTATGCTGTGGAGCACTTTTTTGTTGTTGTTGAGGGGTCGTAACCTCACGTCCACAATGTGGCCACGTTCTTTAGTCACAAGTAGACTAAGTCTGTGGTCCTCTTTCCCGGAGCTCCGCTGCTCGCTGTGAGGTGCCGAGGAGTTTGGGTTGTTTTGGGCTGTATTCTGATAACGGTGTGTTTTTGTAAACATGTCCCACAAGGCCAGGTGTGCGGCCTTTACACCGTCAGGCACGTTCCATGGTGTAGTGAATTCTTTGTGCCGCGCTATGGCTTCAATGTTTCTACGTTTTTATGAAACGAGGAATTAAAATACAAAGAGATAAATGTTTACAGGAATTTATACAGCGCCAGCATATTCTGCAGCGCTTTACAATAGGGAAGCACAAACAGGAGACGTACACGATGATGAAAAGATGACTCTGCCTGTAGGATAACTGTCCCGGTAACCGGGTGGTCCGTCAGACATCCCATGAGCTTACAATCTAAGGGACTGGGGTAACTGACAGCAAATGGGAGCAGAGGGAATGTGAAGATGGTTAGCAGGTCAGCATAGGAAGGACCAGAAGCCTGGGCTTAGTAAGCGTAACTGGAGAGAGAAGTGGAGACAGCTGGAAAGGAGACTCCTGAAATGTGAAAAGACAGACGCGAGTGTGGTGCACAGGAGCTTACAATCTAGCATGGGTATGATCTGGATTTTGTATAAAAGGCTCACGGGCAGTGCTGATTTCGTGTTTTCGTGTTGCAGGTGCGTACAAGGAGGAACAACCGCCATCCCTGGTGCTTTCGGCTGCGGCAAAACCGTGATCTCGCAGTCCCTCTCAAAGTATTCGAACAGTGACGTCATCATCTACGTGGGGTGTGGCGAGAGAGGGAACGAGATGTCTGAAGTGCTGAGGGACTTCCCTGAGGTCAGCGTGCGCCTCTCATATCACCATATTACCTCTTCACCGTTACTCCAAACCACGCACAGCCTCAGATGAGGGGGTAATGGGTGACCCCCCCCCCCCCCAGGTCGCACTAAGGGTTTGGTCTATTTCACATAATGGCATCGCCACCTTGTGGCCAACTTTATTAGCAGCTACTCAGTCACTGCTGCTTGGGGTTAGTGTTACACACATTGTACACAGGTTACTCTTGGGTAAAGAGACCAGTTCTTATTTCCTGCTGCCAAAAAGGGCTGCGGGGCAGGAGTTAAAGGGACACTCTATTAAAAATACAGCCCCACTTTGTCCCTCGCCGTTATTCCAGCCTGGGCGTCATATTCTCAAGCATCAGCAATCCTGGCCCTCCAGATGTTTTGAAACTACATCTCCCATGATGCTCAACCAACCTGATGAGTGAGCATCATGGGTAGTTGCAAAGCATCTGGCAGGTGAAGGTTGCTGACCCCTGTTCTAATGGATCCTGGGAACCACGAGCATCTCCTAACGTCCTGTTATTTAAAAGCACACCACTGATCCGGGCTGTCCCTGCATTTTGCAGCTCACCATGGAAGTGGACGGGAAGGTGGAGAGTATCATGAAAAGAACCTCGCTTGTGGCCAACACCTCGAACATGCCCGTGGCCGCCAGAGAGGCCTCTATCTACACGGGTAAGGGCTGCCCGCTCCTGGCTTGTGGGATGCCTAGTTACACGGAGACCTCTCTAACACTTTACTGCTTTCCCTGTCAGGAATCACGCTGTCTGAATATTTCCGAGACATGGGATACCACGTCAGTATGATGGCCGACTCCACGTCTCGATGGGCTGAGGCTCTGCGAGAAATCTCCGGCCGTCTGGCAGAAATGCCCGCTGGTGAGTATCCAGGCTATAGGGTCGATCATGCAGCAGTCTCAGGCGGGGTCCCCCCCTTCATGCCTCTCTCTGGCCGGGGTCCCCCCCTTCATGCCTCTCTCTGGCTGGGATCCCCCCTTCATGCCTCTCTCTGGCCGGGGTCCCCCCCTTCATGCCTCTCTCTGGCCAGGGTCCCCCCCTTCATGCCTCTCTCTGGCCGGGGTCCCCCCCTTCATGCCTCTCTCTGGCCGGGGTCCCCCCCTTCATGCCTCTCTCTGGCCAGGGTCCCCCCTTCATGCCTCTCTCTGGCCGGGGTCCCCCCTTCATGCCTCTCTCTGGCCAGGGTCCCCCCCTTCATGCTCTCTCTGGCCAGGGTCCCCCCTTCATGCCTCTCTCTGGCCGGGGTCCCCCCCTTCATGCCTCTCTCTGGCCGGGGTCCCCCCCTTCATGCCTCTCTCTGGCCGGGGTCCCCCCCTTCATGCCTCTCTCTGGCCGGGGTCCCCCCCTTCATGCCTCTCTCTGGCCGGGGTCCCCCCCTTCATGCCTCTCTCTGGCCGGGGTCCCCCCCTTCATGCCTCTCTCTGGCCGGGGTCCCCCCTTCATGCCTCTCTCTGGCCGGGGTCCCCCCCTCTTGGCCTGCTGATTGATGTTAGTCTAATGATCGTGTGTTTGTTCTGTGCAGACAGTGGTTACCCCGCGTACCTGGGCGCCCGTCTGGCCTCTTTCTACGAGCGCGCCGGCAGAGTCAAGTGTTTGGGAAACCCAGAGCGGGAAGGGAGCGTGAGCATCGTGGGAGCGTGAGTATTCCTGATACATTACTATGCGTGTGACTTATCCAATCAATGCGTCAGGTGAGCGTCTGCTTCGCTGTGTGTGACTTATCCAATCAATGCGTCAGGTGAGCGTCTGCTTCGCTGTGTGTGTGACTTATCCAATCAATGCGTCAGGTGAGCGTCTGCTTCGCTGTGTGTGACTCATCCAATCAATGCGTCAGGTGAGCGTCTGCTTCGCTGTGTGTGACTCATCCAATCAATGCGTCAGGTGAGCGTTTGCTTCGCTGTGTGTGTGACTTATCCAATCAATGCGTCAGGTGAGCGTCTGCTTCGCTGTGTGTGTGACTCATCCAATCAATGCGTCAGGTGAGCGTCTGCTTCGCTGTGTGTGACTTATCCAATCAATGCGTCAGGTGAGCGTCTGCTTCGCTGTGTGTGACTTATCCAATCAATGCGTCAGGTGAGCGTCTGCTTCGCTGTGTGTGTGACTTATCCAATCAATGCGTCAGGTGAGCGTCTGCTTCGCTGTGTGTGACTTATCCAATCAATGCGTCAGGTGAGCGTCTGCTTCGCTGTGTGTGACTTATCCAATCAATGCGTCAGGTGAGCGTCTGCTTCGCTGTGTGTGACTTATCCAATCAATGCGTCAGGTGAGCTTCTGCTTTGCTGTGTGTGACTCATCCAATCAATGCGTCAGGTGAGCGTCTGCTTCGCTGTGTGTGACTTATCCAATCAATGCGTCAGGTGAGCGTCTGCTTCACTATGTGTGTGACTTATCCAATCAATGCGTCAGGTGAGCGTCTGCTTCGCTGTGTGTGACTTATCCAATCAATGCGTCAGGTGAGCGTCTGCTTCGCTATGTGTGACTTATCCAATCAATGCGTCAGGTGAGCGTCTGCTTCGCTGTGTGTGACTCATCCAATCAATGCGTCACCAGCATTTGTCAAGCCGTTTTGTTGGAGTCTGAGGAAGGTCAGTGACCCGGCCGACTCGATGCCACGGCTCACATCCTAATACACCTGCTGGATTTTCCAACCAGACAGCGGACACCTCACCCCCCCCTATCAGAGTGTCCTTTACTCACCCCATATCTGGGGCCATCTTTCCCGTCTGACGTGTTTCTCCTATGTTCTCAGTGTGTCTCCACCAGGAGGTGATTTCTCCGATCCCGTCACATCGGCCACCCTGGGCATCGTACAGGTAGTTTTTTTTTTTTATATAATATATATATATTTTACTTTTTGATCTTCCGTACAGATAATGGGGGGGGGGGGGTGGGTGTTAATATTTTAGTTTTTATTAGTGACCCGTGTACCAGTTGCCCTGACTCTAGGATTTACATGAAGGCTTTGCGTCTGGGCAGGGGATTATCCAGTCTCTTTCTCTATGAAGGTTTTCTGGGGTTTGGACAAGAAACTGGCCCAGAGGAAACACTTCCCCTCCGTCAACTGGCTGATCAGCTACAGCAAGTACACGCGGGCACTGGACGAGCACTACGACAAACACTTCCCTGAGTTTGTGCCGCTGAGAACCAAAGCCAAGGAAATCCTGCAAGAAGAGGAGGACCTGGCGGAGATCGTGCAGCTGGTGGGGAAGGTAAGCAGGACATGGAGCCCGAGGAACGACCAGACCCCATCATTTAAGCTGGTGATATAGAGGGCGAGTCAGTTACCCGCTTTGTGTAAATTAGTGGTGAGATACGATCTGCATTATGAAATACCCGAGAGCATCAAATCAATGCAACTCTTAGGTTTCCCTGTAACAACACGTTCAACAACCTTTACTGCAGCTTTTCAGCAGCTAGCGATTTGGCAGAATACAGGGGTTAGTCCCTGCTATTCAGGGGGTTGAGAGTGTAAATCCCTGTACAGTCCAGATACAAGGTGTTGCTGTAATTGCCATACACAGGCATTATGCAGCACATACAGATACAAGGTGTTGCTGTAATTGCCATACACAGGCATTATGCGGCACATACAGATACAAGGCGTTGCTGTAATAGCCATACACAGGCATTATGCGGCACATACAGATACAAGGTGTTGCTGTAATTGCCATACACAGGCATTATGCAGCACATACAGATACAAGGTGTTGCTGTAATAGCCATACACAGGCATTATGCAGCACCTACAGATACAAGGTGTTGCTGTAATTGTCATACACAGGCATTATGCAGCACATACAGATACAAGGTGTTGCTGTAATTGCCATACGCAGGCATTATGCAGCACATACAGATACAAGGTGTTGCTGTAATTGCCATACACAGGCATTATGCAGCACATACAGACACAAGGTGTTGCTGTAATTGCCATACACAGGCATTATGCAGCACATACAGACACAGGGTGTTGCTGTAATTGCCATACACAGGCATTATGCAGCACATACAGATACAAGGTGTTGCTGTAATTGCCATACACAGGCATTATGCAGCACATACAGATACAAGGTGTTGCTGTAATTGCCATACACAGGCATTATGCAGCACATACAGATACAAGGTGTTGCTGTAATTGCCATACACAGGCATTATGCAGCACATACAGATATTGCATTGCTAATAATCTCATTCTGATAAATACCCCCATAAGCAGGAGATCTCACTGTTTTATTATGTCTGCAGCACATTTACTGCATCTGCCTGTATGCTGATAATGCAGACCCTGTGTGCCTGATAAGGAACACCATTTAGAGTTTAGAACCTTTCATCCCAGTGATATTTCTGTAAGGGATAAATACATGTAACTCAGTTGCTGTATCGGTTTCATCCTAATGCATGGAATGAATGGAGACACAAGTGCTGGATCCTGTTAGATTGTTATGTAACACACTTGCAGCCGGCGCGAGGGCAATGCATGACGGGGCTGCGGGGTTTGCCTCTCCTCCTCCGCCGCTCTGGATGAGTGTTTGCTGCTTTCTCTTCCAGGCTTCGTTAGCAGAAACGGATAAGATCACCCTGGAAGTGGCCAAGCTGATTAAAGATGATTTCCTCCAGCAGAACGGATACACCTCTTACGACCGGTAAGAGACCGACGCTGGTCATCCTGCAGTTTGCTTCGTGGTGTAGTGACTGTCCTCGTCCTCTCCCTAAAATATATATAATATAATATATATAATTATATTATATATATTTTTTTTTGGATGAGCTCACAGATGTGTGCTTTACTCGCCAGCTCGGCCGCATTGCAGGGCACAGCAGAATCACGAGTCGCACAGAATGAGACGTGTTTAGACATGGCCTGGGATGTGTCCCTTTAAATGTAGATTAAAAAGCCTATAATCCCCTGTGTTTCAGGTTGAGGCGCTGCGGCCGGTGATGTCCCTCGCTTTGTTGGTCTCGTGTGTCTCATTGTCCTCCTCCTGTAGGTTCTGCCCATTCTACAAGACGGTGGGCATGCTGCACAACATGATCGCGTTTTACGACATGGCGCGGCGTGCGGTGGAGACCACGGCCCAGAGCGACAACAAGATCACATGGTCCATCATCCGGGAGCAAATGGGGGAGATCATGTACAGACTGACGTCCATGAAATTCAAGGTGAGCGACGTCCTCATCGCGTCCTCGCACTGGGAGCGACCCTCAAGATACGGATAACCATGCGGCTGGATCACAAGGGGGTGGTTACAGAATAACAGGGCGCCCAAAGGGGGAGTCCTGCTCCGCGGACATGGGATTATCCAAATCCAGCACCTGGCGAGGAGGAACGTCGGGTGAGCACTGAACTCTGAATTGAGGAGGTGCAGCGTGAGCCTAAATATAAAATGTATGATTGGAAGATAAACTGGAAGGCGAACGCGTGGGGGGGATCACAGATGCCAGGTGGCTGCGGTGGTTCTCCCCTGGGTATCACTGAAATTATTGGCTCTAGTCCCGTTCCCCTGTCCCCCCCTCCTTTTCCCTAAGTCTATATCCGAGTAGAAAGGGCTGATAACATTAAGCCGGGCTGTGCCGCCGCTTCGCTGACTGAGGCTCAACAGCCGCTGTCCAAACACTGAGGACGTCCATAGGAGATACGTCGCAAACCTGCGCGCGCTTTGACTCCTCTGTTCACAAAGCCCTGACCTTGCAATCTGTTTCAGCGCTTTGCGTTTTATCTCACTCCGTGATTCCATTTATCCGATTCTTATTCCCTGGATTTTGCCGACACCAAGCGGCTGAATTAGCCTCTGCAAATCCCACTGACCTATTCGCCCAACGGGGGGTTAATCAATAGAAATGTCAGTTACAATACAAAAATGTGTTTAAGTTTTAACTATACAAAATAAACAAAGTATTTATGTTTTACAAAAAACATTTTTTTTTTTTTTATAACATTGAAACCTGTGGGATTCGCCTGTCGCATTGAAACCCCAAAAATCCGGTCATTTCGGTGCTGTTAGGGCTGTGTGTGAACAATTTGCACCGTATTTGTCAGTTTGCCTGTGTTTGTGTGAATCGACATACTGCCCTGAAATTCGCCATTCATTGTCATGTAGTTAATCTGGTTCGTGCGGCGCATTTACACTTTTTTACAACCTTCTTAGACACCATTTAAACCAAAAGATGACAAACGGCTCCTAGACCTGAGAGGCTGTGGAATGGCAGGCTCATTGCCAGCCCAACTGGGGGGCCGCTAGAAGCAGCTGCTAGGAGGTGGCAGGATGGAGCTAGAAGCAGCTGGGTGGTTTGCTGTGGGGGTGGAGCTAGAAGCAGCAGGGTGGGCTGCCATGGGGGTGGAGCTAGAAGCGGCAGGGTGGGCTGCTGTGGGGGTGGAGCTAATATTTAAGCTTCAATGGCTTTTTAAGAAAACCTAATGGCGTCTGTGCGTGCAGGGATTGGGACGGCATTATTATTATTATTCTTTATTTATAAAGCGCCAGCATATTCCGCAGCGCTGTACAATAAGCACAGTATAGACAGGGTTACAATACATTGAACAACATTTGACAAACAGTACAGGAGGAGATGAGGGCCCTATTCCCGTAGGAACTCACAATCTGGGAGGGTTGGGGTTGGAAACAGGAGGAGAGGACTGTAAGGTGAGAGTGATTGATGGTTGCGTCAGTGAGTTGGGTGGTAGGCTTCCCTAAATAGGAATGTTTTAAGGGAGCGTTTGAAGGAAGAGAAGTTAGGGGAAAGTCTGACAGTACGAGGGAGAGCGTTCCAGAGAGTGGGGTCTGCGCGTGAGAAATCCTGCAGTCTATCATGGGAAGAGGTGATGCGGGGAGAAGCTAGGCGCAGGTCACTGTTTGACCTTAGGGAGCGGGCTGGGGTGTATTTGGTGATTAGTGAGGACAGGTAGTGGGGAGCTGAGTTAGTGAGGGTTTTGTAGGTAAGGATAAGGATTTTGAACTTAATTCTGCAGTGGATGGGGAGCCAGTGAAGGGACTCGCAGAGAGAAGCGGCAGAGACAGAGCGGCGGGTGAGGTGAATTAGCATCTGTGCGTGCAGGGATTGGGTCGGCGTCTGTGCGTGCAGGGATTGGGTCGGCGTCTGTGCGTGCAGGGATTGGGTCGGCGTCTGTGCGTGCAGGGATTGGGACGTTGGCGTCTGTGCGTGCAGGGATTGGGTCGTTGCTCTTCATGATGGCTGCCCCCCCCCCCCGAGTTCTCATTATTTTTTCCTCTCTCCTAGGACCCAGTGAAAGATGGAGAAGCCAAGATCAAGGCCGACTACAACCAGCTGCTGGAGGACATGCAGAACTCCTTCCGCAGCCTGGAGGACTAGAAGCCACGTCCGATTCCTCCCACGTCACGCAGCCATCATCTCAGACCTCCAGATCTTGCATTAAAGCTGGGGAGGGGGAGGCTTATCCACGATCTGCCCCCCCCCCCTCTCTCCACGTGTAGTTGGTCACAGAATCCAGTCGTATCCATTCCGGTGTTTTTTCGTCCTCTCATTGTGGTGGTGAATGTGCTTATTGAACGTCTGGCCGAGCCGACACGGCTTCCGCAGGGGGAGAGAGATTGTATAACCGGCCACTGGCACTCGAAGGGTTTCACGGCAGCTTCCTGTTTCACCGGTACAGATCTAGGAACCGGCGCCTGTGCCGTTCTATCACTTGCTTTACCTGCCTGTTTATGGTAACCACTTAACCCTTTTAACTCTTCGAGTGCCAGCGGCCTAGCATCCTCCCCCGTCCTTGGCGTCCCTCTGGCGCACACACCGTCTTACTAATACATTCCAAGCCTCTGCTTCCCTTCCCTTATTTTTATTTGTACATTTGCTGACCTGTCCTGGAGTCCTACACCAGTTTTTGTATGTTTTGCCTTCGCTTGTGTTTTTCTGGACTCTGTTGGCTTTTCCCGGCTCGGCCCTCGAGTGACGCTCCCAGCCCCGGCTCGGCCCTCGAGTGACGCTCCCAGCCCCGGCTCGGCCCTCGAGTGACGCTCCCAGCCCCGGCTCGGCTCGGCCCTCGAGTGACGCTCCCAGCCCCGGCTCGGCCCTCGAGTGACGCTGCCAGGCCCGGCTCGGCTAGGCCCTCGAGTGACGCTGCCAGGCCCGGCTCGGCTAGGCCCTCGAGTGACGCTGCCAGGCCCGGCTCGGCTAGGCCCTCGAGTGACGCTCCCAGGCCCGGCTCGGCTCGGCCCTCGAGTGACGCTGCCAGGCCCGGCTCGGCTCGGCCCTCGAGTGACGCTGCCAGGCTCGGCTCGGCCCTCGAGTGACGCTGCCAGCCCCGGCTCGGCTAGGCCCTCGAGTGACGCTGCCAGCCCCGGCTCGGCTAGGCCCTCGAGTGACGCTGCCAGCCCCGGCTCGGCTAGGCCCTCGAGTGACGCTGCCAGCCCCGGCTCGGCTCGGCCCTCGAGTGACGCTGCCAGGCTCGGCTCGGCCCTCGAGTGACGCTGCCAGCCCCGGCTCGGCTCGGCCCTCGAGTGACGCTCCCAGCCCCGGCTCGGATCGGCCCTCGAGTGACGCTCCCAGTGACCAGCCCCGGCTCGGCTCGGCCCTCGAGTGACGCTGCCAGCCCCGACTCGGCTCGGCCCTCGAGTGACGCTGCCAGCCCCGGCTCGGCCCTCGTCTGGGGACCTTTTCATTTTTGTCATACACATCAGGGTTTTTTTTTTCTCTTCGTCCAAATGAGAATTAATTATAAATTACGATAATAGGCGACCAACAAGAAATTATATATATATATATGTTATCTTTGCTGAACCAGGATTTGTGCAGAGCCTACAGGAAATTACACTTCTTTATTTAATTTATATTTTTTTTTAGGCCAATATGTCGTCTCTCGCTGCACCAATAATTCCTGGTTTAGAGATTGAAATCTCCGATATATGTGATTTAATATAAATAAATGGAAGCCGGTGAGCGTCTGTATATTATAAATGTGTGCAGCCCCCGGGGCCTGTCACCTTCTACCATTTATTAATAGATCCGTGTCTCAGAACCTTTTTTTTTTTTTTTCTATGCCAACAAAACTCTAACGCTTTTAACCCCTTGAGTGATCAGGTGCCCGATATCGAGTTCTCTCGATCTACAGCTGAGCACGACAACCGCAAATTAAATTGGTATGTTGTAAACACATTGCGTTCGCTTTGGGGCTCCAGAACCTGCCCCTCAAGATTTGGCACCGTGGGCGTGATACCTGAGGTGCTTAATATCCGGTAGAAAAGTGTGTGACCTTTCCCAGCTGATACTGCAGCTCCTGCCTCCCTGTATTAACTCAGTTTGACAGGGAGAGGTCGCCACCTGTTGACCAAATAGGTTATTACAGTAAGGAATACACTGGGAACATTCCCAAATATTTCTTGCTGTAGAATTCATTAAACAATTTTCCCAAAAAAACACTGGTTCCAGATTTATTTTTTAAATCAATAAATCGCTTGGTAGTGAAGGAGTTAAATATTCCACCACTAGGCAATGTTAGCAGGAAGGCAGAGGTTAAACCATCCCCCCCCCCCCACTGTATTACCCAATAGACAGACAAGTCTGGGGGAACCAATCGTTGTGGTCAAAAACACTAGGTCTATTTCACCCCCCCAAAGCTGGTTTGTAACTAAATTTCCCAAGAGGTTTATCCAGGCTAATGAGGCACTGAGCATCATGGGAGATGTAGTTTCAAAGCATCTGGAGGACCAGGGTTGCTGACTCGTGCCAAGTCAGGAAATGGTAAACACAAACATGTATCGAGTTAAACCTGAAATGTTTTATCCTATCTGACACGGCGGGAAAAAGAAAAAGCACGTTTATTTTTACTAAAATCCCATAATCCCGTTTTATTCTCCTCGACTCTGCCCTGTTCATCACATGTTACGACCCGAGACTCCTTTAAACTAGGAGTACCAGCATGCAATGTATTACCCTCACACACCTCGTGGTGACCCCATAGGCTAGGGCGGGGCTCAGCAACCTTTTGGCTCTACAGATGTTTTGGAACTACGTTTCCCATGAGACTCAGCCAATCTAATGAGTAGCTGAGAATCATGGGAAATGTAGTTCCAAAACATCTGTAGAGCCAAAGGTTGCTGACCCCTGGGCTAGGGGTATCAAACTCTAGCACCAACTCCCATGGTTCCCTGGCTATCTATTACATCGCATTGTAGGCCTCAACATCAGGGGGATTGAGTTTGACAGCCCCTGCCGTGGATCATTCCTGATCTGGACAGTGTGCCGCGGCGCGTCTTCACCTGCCACCAGGGCGAGATTCCCTGCTTGGATTAAAAGAACGTGCAAAACCAGTCATGTTTCTGAATATTGGAACTTTCTGCTTACGTTTTTTGGTGGTTGGAAGCCGTGTCAGCGCCCCCTTCCTTTGCATATGAAGGGTTACGTCTGCTCTGATGGTGTATAGCCTAAAGGCACACAGGGTTAACACATGTATAAGATGTACGTAGAAAGTGATTATTCCAGCATATCTTCCCCCTGGAACTCTATGTCCCATCATGCTCTGCAGCAGGGCTCTCACTCACGGCCCTCTAGATATTGATGCCTACGATTCCCAGAATTCTTCGAATGCGGCAGATGGCCAGAGAATTGTGGGAGTTGTAGTTCAGCTACATGTGGTAGCCCAGAGTTTGACAGTCCTGCTCTGCAGCCTCTAGGAGCATCGTGGGAGATGTAGTTCCCGGGACATCGGCGTGCTGGGGTTAGCCTGGCCTTATGAGATGAGGAGCGTTTCCATGGAACACGCAGCAGCAGCTTAATCCACATTCTCTTCTATATATTGAAATCTCTCAGCGTTCGTATAAATCCACCTTTTCAGACGTCACCGGCAGCTGAAATCCCTCCGCTGTGAGCCGGAATCTCTGCCCCGTGCGCGGCGTGGTATAAAGGGCGAGTAATTCACTGTATCTCCCTCCTATCGCTGTATTTTACCATTTGTAGTTCGTGTTGTAAAATTCAAGTCTTTTTGAAAGCTCGATGCCGGCTCGTATTTATTGTGCTGTGAGGCGGCGCCCAGCGGAGGCGCTTTATATATACACGTGGTTTTTTTGTTCTCGTTTAACGAGTTTCTGTTCACTGTATCCGTTCTTTATTCCGGCCTTTTGGAAATGGAACGAAAGGGAAAGGAGATGAAGCTCTCGTTTTCTGATTTTATGACTTGAAGTATCCGTGTAAACATGTTAAAAAACCTGCAGAATAAAGTATAAATTTACGTTTAAAATGTCTGGGCTTTATGTGAAGGCGTTTCATTGGAGACTAGAAGTCCCATCATCCGGTGTGCAGCATCGTATGATTTCTAATGTCAGACATGTGCGATTCAGCCAAATCTTCATGTTGGCAAATCGGGACCATCTGATAATGATTTTTAATAAACCGCACTATGTGAAATGCGACTTGTGCAGCGATTCACAAACCTTCCGTACGCAAGTCCCGTAGCGCCTGCGCAGAGTGATGGATCGGAGCTACATGCGCACGCACAGATCTGATCCATCGCTGGGTCTCTGAGAACGCTCGCTACAGCGAATGGTCCTGCAGGGTGACGTTACCCGCTCTGTGTGACATCACTAGTGACCGATCTGGTGACCAGCAGCCGGGAAATTCAAAATCCCAGCTGTTGGCGACGCTGGGTAGGGTGGAGGAAACTCTTCCACTTCAACCAGCGATATTATCATTTTATATAGCGCCAACAGTTTCCGCAGCGCTTTACAATAACCAAAGGGAACGAGATAAACACATATGATGGAAAGAGGCGCAGAGGATCCTGTTCATAGGAGCTTACAATCTAGAGGATATCTCCAGATGGGGGTGAGGGGTCTGTACATGTCCTGACCACTTTATTTTAGTGTGTCCCCATCAACTTATTAAAATTCTGGCACACACCCCCCCCCCCCCCCCCAGCAAGTAATCCACGTAAATTGTGAAAATCACTTACTGAAAAAACTGAAACAATTGCAATAAAAATGAGACGGAATTATGGATCGGGGTTTTTTTTTTTTTTTTGTGCTAAACTTCTCCGTTGCCCCCCCCCCCTCCCCAAAAGTACCTGTAAGACCGCCCCCACCAGCATAAGAACCACTGCCCTAAACCCAGTAGAAATTGTAACCCTAAGACTGGCTGACCACTGGGTCCGTAGTCGGACAACCGACTTGGTCACCAGACTACAGACATTGCCATCATCCGGTTCGTCCACTGGCAGCGTCTGTGACCCAGATGTTGGCTGATCGACAGGCCGCCAAATTCTAATTAAAAAAAACAATGAGAAACCCTGCTGCGGGTAGGGAAAAAAAACAGGATCTTCTGGCCTTGAAGCCAAGGACAACTTCCGTCGAGTGCAGCCGGAGCAGTGAGGGGGGGGGGGATTAACCCCTGTCCCTGATGCAGCAAACTTTACTCATCCTTTTTAAAAAAAAAAAAAAAGGTGGGGGTAATGTGCACAGCCGCCGAATCCCTTCATAATATACCAATGCAGGGGTGATAAGTCACCAACTCCTCCGCAAAGCCAGGATAAGAGGAAGCGGGGAGCAGGCACTCCCGGGAGCATTTTTTTAATAATCATATCTTAGGCCAGCGTCAGATGAGTTCGCTATGTGTGCCCGTACTGATGTGCTTACTGGCATCCGTCGCAGCGTTGTGATGCTGCAACGGGGCCGGTCGCACACTTGTGCGTGTGCAACAAGCGTCCATTATTGTCAGGTCCCACGGCGACGCCGCAGGAAAAGAACCAAATCCTGATTCCAACCCTGGTAGCCTGCTAATGTATTTGTTAATACACATTCCTTCGGACCTCCTGCAGCACCATCATATGTATCTCCTTAGCATTGACTGGATTCCTTTAAAGAGAACCACATCCAGCCGATGCTCTGACATTAACTTCTGAACCTTCCATTGTAAGGACCTGCAATAATTGCTCCTGATCCCGGTGACTATCCAGTCTGATCTTACCTGTGCACCAAACCCTGGCCTGTATATTGACCATCCACGAAAGCCGCCAGCCTCCTCTTCACCGATACATAATTCATCCAGGTTTCCAACTTCCATTAGCACCAAAGACTGTTGGGGTTATTCAGAGAGCAGTGAAAAGCAGGAGAATGACTGGAGAATGGAAAATTCTAGATCAAAATAGCCGATTTGGAAAGTGAGATGAAAGAATTTTTCTGGTTTGGCTATTTTGACCTAGAATTTTCCATTCTCCAGTTATTCTCCTGCTTTTCACCTCTCTCTGAATAACCCTGTGTATCTTGTTTCCTAGGGACTTATAATTTATACAGATTCCTGCCTTTTTGTTTTACCTTCAGTTTATTCAATATACAGTATTTCTGCATTTTCACACCATCCCTTGTCTATAGTTTACTGCATCCTGGAGTCTTCTCATCACACCGGTGTCACCAGAACCCGGTCCCTGACAGTTATCCAAGCCTCGCGGTCGATGCGCTAGAACGGAGGATGGCACGGAGTGCACTCAGCGAAGTGGCCAGGCAGGCATCGAGTGGAAGGAACGTCCACTCTCACGGACGTTCCTTCTGCTCTCTAAAGACACTCGTCTGACACCAGCCTTAGAGCTACAGAGAGCCTGACATCGCCCTTTTTGTTGTCCATTTCTTCTTTAACGCAAACCTTTTCCTGATTTCCAGACACGATTTCCTAATTAGGAGGCTCCAGATGTCCCCCTCCTGACCTAAACGCGTGTATTTATTTATAAAGTATTTTACCAGGAAGATACATTGAGATTTCTCTGTTTTTCAGTTTGTCCTGGATTCAAGAACATTGAAATGTTACAGCAGTGTTTCCCAAACCTGTCCTCAGGACCCTCCGCCTCGCCAGGTTTGCTAGATATGTGAAGTGCAGCACAGGTGATAAGATTTGCTGCTCAGTGATTGCAGGATTCAGTCTGTATTTTCCCCCAAGGTGATCTGCAAAATCTGGCTGAGGGTCCTGAGGAGAGGTTTGAGAGAAACACTGTTACAGAAATACAAAATAATAAATATTAACACAAATATACAGATTAACCCAGAAAATAAATATGTAGGAAATCGAGTCACTGTTACATGTTTACAGGTGCATTCTGTATATAGTCACTGTGTTACATGTTTACAGGTGCATTCTGTATATAGTCACTATGTTACATGTTTACAGGTGCATTCTGTATATAGTCACTGTGTTACATGTTTACAGGTGCATTCTGTATATAGTCAGATGTTTACAGGTGCATTCTGTATATGGTCACTGTTACATGTTTACAGGTGCATTCTGTATATAGTCACTATGTTACATGTTTACAGGCGCATTCTGTATATAGTCACTGTTACATGTTTACAGGCGCATTCTGTATATAGTCACTGTGTTACAGGTATATTCTGTATATAGTCACTGTGTTACAGGCCCATTCTGTATATAGTCACTGTGTTACAGGCGCATTCTGTATATAGTCACTATGTTACAGGTTTACAGGTGCATTCTGTATATAGTCACTGTGTTACAGGTATATTCTGTATATAGTCACTGTGTTACAGGCCCATTCTGTATATAGTCACTGTGTTACAGGCCCATTCTGTATATAGTCACTGTGTTACAGGCCCATTCTGTATATAGTCACTGTGTTACAGGCGCATTCTGTATATAGTCACTGTGTTACAGGCCCATTCTGTATATAGTCACTGTGTTACAGGCGCATTCTGTATATAGTCACTGTGTTACAGCCCATTCTGTATATAGTCACTGTGTTACAGGTATATTCTGTATATAGTCACTGTGTTACAGGCACATTCTGTATATAGTCACTGTGTTACAGGTGCATTCTGTATATAGTCACTGTGTTACAGGTATATTCTGTATATAGTCACTGTGTTACAGGTATATTCTGTATATAGTCACTGTGTTACAGGTGCATTCTGTATATAGTCACTGTGTTACAGGTATATTCTGTATATAGTCACTGTGTTACAGGTATATTCTGTATATAGTCACTGTGTTACAGGTATATTCTGTATATAGTCACTGTGTTACAGGTACATTCTGTATATAGTCACTGTGTTACAGGTGCATTCTGTATATAGTCACTGTGTTACAGGTATATTCTGTATATAGTCACTGTTACAGGTACATTCTGTATATAGTCACTGTGTTACAGGTACATTCTGTATATAGTCACTGTGTTACACTTTCCCCTGTGCTGCCCTTCTGCATTGTGTGCAGGTAAAGATGGCTGCTCTGGTAGCATTAGGTGCAGCGCCCGTTGTCGGCTCACTCAGGGTCGTTAAATCCCCGGCGGTTAGGGGTTTATAAACTGGCTACACGGTGAATGTCTGGCAATGAGGAGGAGATGCTTTATGGCAGCATGTTCAGTGGCGTCAGTGCGCGACTACAGCAGCAGCCATAAACCTGTCACATGACAGCAAGTGCTCGACCAATGAAAACAGCAAGCCAGTCACAACTTCCCAGGCCAATAAAAATAGAGCAAGCATATCACATGACTGTGTCTGGCCCAATAGAAACGCAGCAGGTCTTTTATTGGCCGGTCCAATGAAAACACAGCAAGCCTGTCACGTGGTACATTACCGGCAAGTTCGATGCGGTGTACCCACAATGCACGGCGTAAACCACGTACAAGAACACAAACACTTCACAGACTGAGCCCACCCCCTTTCCTCTCCCATCGTTTTGTTAGGGTGGAGGTTGTATCACGTGGTCTCGCCGGTCGCTCATTGGTGAAAGCTCTCCCGCTGACTCCACCTCTTCCCGCCAAAATGTCACTTTTGGTCAGAATCCTGCTCCGCCTTGTTTCTGATGTCGTAAGAATTGCAACTGCGCATGTGTGGTCGTGTCGCTTCCTGAAATGACCGTTGCCCTGGAGACCGCTAGCGGGAAGCCGGAGACAGTTGCCATGGAGATGTGTCACCTGGCAACAGGCATCTCGCGCCTTTTTTGGGGATGGAGGAGCTGGAGCAGCAGCTGGCGGTGGCTGGAGGGCCCGGGGAGCTGGACATGGCCGCACCGGCCTCCACACAGGTCAGTGGGGGAGCTGCGAATGACGGGCGGGGCCTAATGGCTGCCTTAGTGTCATAGGGAGTGGGTGTGAGGCCTGCGTGTCCAATCAGCGCCTCGACACACAGCAATGTCTATGATGACGACCATAACAATACAAATCCTATATTTACTGTGTGTGTGTGTGTGGGGGGGGGGGGTGTATAGGGTTAACGCGCTCACCGCTGCCTCAGAATAATTATACTGTATATAGTTACTATTAGTGGAGGGTAAAAAAGTGAGATTAAAAGCCTCCACACTGCAAATAATCACGTTTATAGCTGCAGTAACTTTATATACACGGTATACATGTCTGTCACCTGCAGCGAGGAGCAATAACAATTACTGTGTGTGATATATATATATATGTTTATTACAGGGTATTCATATGTATCGCTTCTCTACTGGTCATTTTGTTTACGGAGCAATAAAATGATAATATTTACTCATTATTGACATTATTCTAGAATGTATGTATTTATAATTCTACAAGATATTCATTTATGTCATTACTCTGTCCCCGACACGGCTCGGAGCATTAAATAAGCAGAAAACAACCATAATAATAATAAACAATAGTGTTGTTTATTATTGCTGTTTATATTTTTACAGTATTTAAATGTGTGTGTGTGTTTGTGTGTACATATAGGGTATTCCTGTCTGTCACTGCTCTGCTAGTCACAACACGCAATAACACCATAACAATTAAAACCACAATAAAGGTAATAATTACACTCATTCTAGGCGTTATTATTTCTCTCCAGTGAAATAGTCAAATAGCCTGTATATATTTATAATATTGACTATTTAAGTCCATCACTGCTCAATCTGTCCAATGGGGACCTGCATCTAACAATGTTATATATATATATTTTTTGCTATTCTATATATTAGTATAGCTTCTGTCCATGCGTCAGCACACAGACCTACAGCTACGCTGGTTAAGGCTAGGGTCAGACAAAAGCATTTTTCCCCGCGAACGTGAAAAAGTGTGTCCGAACGCATTGACGTATTTTTTCACGGAATGCGCAAAAACGGTCAGACGACGCGCATTTTCGGGCGTGATTTTGTACGGATCGTCAATAAAACTCTTTTTGCGTCTGGAAGTTATGTAGGCTGGACATTAGCAGCGTCTGACATCTAATCACGCACACACGCCGCTATGCCGCAGCTGCGCACTCAGTACGTCTGTACTAGCGGTTCAGCGTTCTCAGAAAAATGCGTTCAAATTCCACTTGCGTTGCACGGCCGGACTTTTGTGCGGCCGTACATCGTATATTGGCCGTCATTGCCCGTCATCTGCTGCTAGTGCGGCCGTAATTATGTGCGCCAGAACGCACGTTAAAAGTGCGCTGGTCTGACCCCAGCCTTAATGTAAAAGGGTTATTCTGAGAGCACCTAAAAGTCACCGAAATTTGTGAAATTTCAGTTCTCCCTTGTTCAGTGCACTTCAATGAGTTCAGTTTGCTGATCCTGCGGTCAATTCAGCATTCACCGCGGGGCACCAAAGTGCGCCGATAAGATTAATCAAATGCCGCCGAACACAGCCGCAAAAAAGCCGTTCAGCCCCCCAAACTGGGGGTAAAAAAAGGCAACTTTTTAAAAAGGTGTTTAAAACAATAAAAAAAAAAAGCCTGGAAATAATAATAAAAGGTCTGTTACAGAAAAAAATAAATCTCAATTAAAAAAACGGGAATCAAAAATTTCTCCCCTAAATAAAAAGACTTTTTGCTTCAAACGAATAAAACTGGTATTTTTTTTATTACTACACTAGGTATAAAGTCTGCCCGGAGGGCAGTCTATTGTTGTGCTCCCAATGATGTGGCTGTTTATCGCACCCAGTTTCTGACCCCTAGCTCACATGGATATATATATATATTTGCCCCCAGCTCACATGGATACATTTGCCCCCAAGCACACATGGGTACATTTATTTGCCCCCAGCTCACATGGATACATTTGCCCCAACACTCATGGGTACATTTGCCCCAACACTCATGGGTACATTTGCCCCAACACTCATGGGTACATTTGCCCCCAGCTCACATGGATACATTTATTTGCACCAGCTCACATGGATACATTTGCCCCCAGCTCACATGGATACATACATTTGCCCCCGGCTCACATGGATACATACATTTGCCCCCGGCTCACATGGATACATACATTTGCCCCCGGCTCACATGGATACATACATTTGCCCCCTGCTCACATGGATACATACATTTGCCCCCCGGCTCACATGGATACATACATTTGCCCCCCGGCTCACATGGATACATACATTTGCCCCCCGGCTCACATGGATACATACATTTGCCCCCGGCTCACATGGATACATACATTTGCCCCCCGGCTCACATGGATACATACAATTTGCCCCCGGCTCACATGGATACATACATTTGCCCCCCGGCTCACATGGATACATACATTTGCCCCCCGGCTCACATGGATACATACATTTGCCCCCCGGCTCACATGGATACATACATTTGCCCCCCGCTCACATGGATACATACATTTGCCCCCCGGCTCACATGGATACATACATTTGCCCCCCGGCTCACATGGATACATACATTTGCCCCCGGCTCACATGGATACATTTGCCCCCAGCTCACATGGATACATTTGCCCCCAGCACACAGAAGCTGGATCCGCATGCAGCCTCTACCCGTTGACCGCGCGCGCATCCAGGAGAACAGGATGCGCACGCAGCAGCCGGGTAGAGACTGTGCGCGCATCCATTAGAACAGGATGCGCGTGCAGCAGCTGGGTAGAGTCTGCGCGCGCATCCTGTAGAGCCAGATGCGTTTGCAGCAGATGGCTATAGACTGCGTGTGCATCCTGTAGAGCTGGATGCGCGAGCAGCCTATAGCCGACTGCTGCGAGCGCATCCGGCTCTACAGGATGCACTCGCAGCCTCTACCCGGCTGCTGTGCGCGCATCCTGTTCTCCTTGATGCGCGCGCGGTCGACGGGTAGAGGCTGCGCGCACATCCAGCGTCCGATGCTGCGCATCGGGTTTCTGTTGGCTGCGCGGCGACGGACATTCGGTTTTATAGGTATAGATTAAACCAATTTCACCAACTTTCCAGTGCTGTTCGGCGTTCTCTGAATAGATTAACCATTACTTCTCTATGGGCCAATTTTTGCTGCTGCCGAATTGCGTCGATCCGAGGTGAATTGCATCGTATTTCGTAGGCAATTTGGCAAATTGCCAGCTTTCTGAACAGTCAAAATGCCGGGAAATTCGGTGGCAAATTCGACTCTGACTGAATAACCCCTTGAAGTGTTTATTTCTCTTTTAAGGACACACCGGAAGACCCACAGGACGACTGGAAGGAGCAGCCGGAGGAATCTGTGACCTCTGGCTCAGAAAGGCCTCTCAGTAGTTGGGGCTCAGACTGGAGTTTTTGGGTGAGTCCCTCTGTCTTCACATTCTCTCCGTGGCGCTTTATGTGGCCGTCATGTGAAATGGCGCTGCATGTGGGCTGCAGGAAAATCTACCAACACGTTCCTGTAACTGTGGCAAAAATGTTATTTAATATAAAGCGATATTGTCTTTTAGTATAAGTTTCTACAAAGTCGTGTCACCTACAGTTTATATTCCGGGCTCTGTAAAAATGAGGATTTCACCTGGAAACACCACGGCGTATGTTACGGCCAGAATTGGGGACAGTGTGACGGAAAGAGAAGGAATAAATAAAAAAAACTATATAAAACAGTGATGGCGAAACGTGGCACCTCCAGATGTTTTGGATGCTTAATCACACGTAAGACAGGCTGAGCATCATGGGACATGTAGTTTCAAATCATCTGGGGTGCCAAGGTTTGCCATCACTGGCATAAAGAATGCTGCGACATATAATGGTTTGCAACAAGTTCAGGAATCTGTTAGTAGAGCAGTGACTTACCATGGCACCCCAGGTGTTTCAGAACGGCATATCCCATGATCCTCAGCCAGATGTAAGACTTACACAGCATCATGGGACATGTATTATACCAACATTCACTACAAGAGTAGTGCAGTCGCTAAGGCCCCGATGATTCAATATTCTTAAAACATAACTTTTATGATGTATCTTTCAATAAAACACATATATATATATAAAATTCAAAAATAAGCACAATGGAAAAAGTGCTTTTTTTTATATGTGCTTTTATTGAAAGATACATCATAAAAGTTATGTTTTAAGAATATTGAATCATCGGGGCCTTAGCGACTGCACTACTCTTATAGTGTATTGATGGTATAATTATCAGATGGGTTTAATCCCCAGTGTGAGCCCTTTAATAATTATTCAATGGTCTGAAACAACATTTTATAGCTGGTGTTCCAGTTTATATCATGGGACAAGTAGTTTCAAATCATCTGGGGTGACATCGTTTACCATCACTGCCAGTTGCGAGAGATCCTTTCCAGCTGCCCATTTACAAAACGCTGGCGAAAGATGTGAAAACTCCGTGACCTAGGGGCGGCCTGCTCAGTCTGGAAAGCTCTGAAAACACCTGCTTCAAAGCTGCCCCTTATAAGACACACCCTGAATATATGGAGGAGCCCCTAAACACACACCCGCACACCCTGAATATATGGAGGAGCCCCTAAAAATACACCCACACACCCTGAATATATGGAGGAGCCCCTAAACACACACCCGCACACCCTGAATATATGGAGGAGCCCCTAAAAATACACCCACACACCCTGAATATATGGAGGAGCCCCTAAAAATACACCCACACACCCTGAATATATGGAGGAGACCCTAAAAAGACACCCGCACACCCTGAATATATGGAGGAGCTTCTAAAAACACACCCACACACCCTGAATATATGGAGGAATCCCTAAAAATACACCCGCACACCCTGAATATATGGAGGAACCCCTAAAAAGACACCCACACACCCTGAATATATGGAGGAACCCCTAAAAAGACACCCACACACCCTGAATATATGGAGGAGCCCCTAAAAAGACACCCGCACACCCTGAATATATGGAGGAGCTTCTAAAAACACACCCACACACCCTGAATATATGGAGGAGCCCCTAAAAAAACACCCACATGACCTGAATATATGGAGGAGCCCCAAAAAACACACCCGCACACCCTGAATATATGAAGGAGCTTCTAAAAACACACCCACACACCCTGAATATATGGAGGAACCCCTAAAAACACACCCGCACACCCTGAATATATGGAGGAACCCCTAAAAACACACCCACACACCCTGAATATATGAAGGAGCTTCTAAAAACACACCCACACACCCTGAATATATGGAGGAGCCCCAAAAAACACACCCACACACCCTGAATATATGAAGGAGCTTCTAAAAACACACCCACACACCCTGAATATATGGAGGAGCCCCAAAACACCCACACACCCTGAATATATGGAGGAGCCATATAGACACCCACACTCTGACTATATCTGTCCTTTAAAAGTATGGACAGTAGGAAACAAGATGCTGTCCTAGTCTCGGGGTTAGGTGGCCTATGGATCACTACACCCTTTTTCTTCGTACCCATCCTAGTTCTCCCTGATGCTGGGTGAGGGGTCTCCAGGGCTGCTGGGTTTGGCCGCTTATCTTTATAGTAACATGGAAAGCTTGCCCGGCCTCGGGAAGCTGCATGGGGACAGGGATACTGTTTATCCTATAAAATATTGAAGGCGTCCTCTTATTCCATCTGTGTCTCAGTGTCTGATGGAGCTCAGTTTGCTCGTCTGACACTGATATCCCTGGCTTGTGTCATCCCCAGAATCCAGGCCATCGCCGAGTCCAAATCTGCTGGGGCGTTAAGTGATTAAAGTTTTATGTGTCCGACGCTGGGGCCTGGTTTTCGGTACATTATATATTATGTATTTATCTGGTCTTACAATGAATGCAGCCTAAACATAATAAGGTTGTTGGATCCCGGCACAGACCTTCATGTAAAAGCCATGTGAGAGAAGCTGCAAAAACTCATTACACACTCACCGGCCAGTTTATTAGGTACACCTGTTCAATTGCTTGTTAACACAAATTGCTAATCAGCCAATCACGCGGCAGCAACTCAATGCAGAGGTCTTGCATCTGTCCCTTTTTATGAATAATATGATTAATTTTATATTTTTGTTCAGGTCCATATTTAAGCAGAGTGCACCCGAGGGGTCACGCTGCGCATTAGTGGTCAGAGTGTACCGGAAGGGTCAGTCTGCGACTCTGCGCATAAGTGGTCAGTGTACCGGAGGGGTCAGTCTATGCTTAAGTGGTCAGAGTGTAACGGAGGTGTCAGAGCGCACGGTAGGAGTCAGAGTGTACTGGAGGTGTCAGTGTGCGCAGTAGTGGTCAGAGTGTACCAGAGGTGTCAGAGTGTAACGGAGGTGTCAGCGTTGGTATGTGGTAGCAGGAGAATATTGACTCGGGCAGAGTCTGCACTCAGCAGTGCTGGGGTCATTGACGTGATGGAGCGGAATGTTAGTTCTTTCCATCCATTGTCGTTTCTTTCCGCAGCGTGTTTTTTTTTTTTTTTTTTTGTAATTTTTAAATCTTTTTTTTTCTGGAACCTTCCCTGGGATTTGCGCCGTAAAGTTGAGTAAAAAAGTCTCTGCATTAAAAATGCTGTTTAAATTAGGCCGGGACCACATGGACGTTTTTTCTGCTCGGCTTTCTCACTGTGTGCGCACAGCTATATAAAACACGAGCCTCTGATGGAGAGTCACTCTTTTGTCGTCCCATCTGACGTCCGTCACAGCGCTTCGACGGGGTGATAAATCCACTTCTCTTGTAATGTGTGTTCCTTCCTGCCTATGTACATAGTTTCCTTTCTTTCTTTCTGGTGTCCTTCCTTCCGGATTCTTCTTTCTGGTGTCCTTACTTCCGCATCCTTCTTTCTGGTGTCCTTACTTCCGCATCCATCTTTCTGGTGTCCTTACTTCCGCATCCATCTTTCTGGTGTCCTTACTTCCGCATCCATCTTTCTGGTGTCCTTACTTCCGCATCCATCTTTCTGGTGTCCTTACTTCCGCATCCATCTTTCTGGTGTCCTTACTTCCGCATCCATCTTTCTGGTTTACTTCCTTCTGGATCCATCTTTCTGGTGTCCTTCCTTCCGGATGATTTCTTCTGGTGTCCTACCTTGTGGTGTCCTTCCTCCTGGATTCTTCTTTCTGGTGTCCTTCCTCCTGGATTCTTCCTTCTGGTGTCCTTCCTCCTAGATTCTTCTTTCTGGTGTCCTTCCTCCTGGATTCTTCTTTCTGGTGTCCTTCCTCCCGGATCGTTCTTTCAGTTGTCCTTCCTCCCGGATCCTTCTTTCTGTTGTCCTTCCTTCTGGATCCATCTTTCTGGTGTCCTTCCTTCCGGATAATTCCTTTTGGTGTACTTCCTTCTGGATCCATGTTTCTGGTGTCCTTCCTTCCGGATAATTCCTTTTGGTGTCCTTCCTCCTGGATCCTTCTTTCCGGTGTCCTTCCTCCCGGATCCTTCTTTCTGGTGTCCTTCTCCCGGATCCTTCTTTCTGGTGTCCTTCCTCCCGGATCCTTCTTTCTGGTGTCCTTCCTCCCGGATCCTTCTTTCTGGTGTCCTTCCTCCCGGATCCTTCTTTCTGGTGTCTTTCCTCCCGGATCCTTCCTTCTGGTGTCCTTCCTCCCCGGATCCTTCCTTCTGGTGTCCTTCCTCCCCGGATCCTTCCTTCTGGTGTCCTTCCTCCCCGGATCCTTCCTTCTGGTGTCCTTCCTCCCCGGATCCTTCCTTCTGGTGTCCTTCCTCCCCGGATCCTTCCTTCTGGTGTCCTTCCTCCCCGGATCCTTCCTTCTGGTGTCCTTCTTTCTGGATCCTTCCTTCTGGTGTCCTACCTTTTGGATCCTTCCTTCTGGTGTCCTACCTTTTGGATCCTTCCTTCTGTTGTCCTACCTTTTGGATCCTTCCTTCTGTTGTCCTACCTTTTTGGATCCTTCCTTCTGTTGTCCTACCTTTTTGGATCCTTCCTTCTGTTGTCCTACCTTTTTGGATCCTTCCTTCTGTTGTCCTACCTTTTTGGATCCTTCCTTCTGTTGTCCTACCTTTTTTGGATCTTTCCTTCTGTTGTCCTACCTTTTGGATCCTTCCTTCTGTTGTCCTACCTTTTGGATACTTCCTTCTGTTGTCCTACCTTTTTTGGATCCTTCCTTCTGTTGTCCTTCCTCCCGGATCCTTCTTTCTGGTGTCCTTCCTCCCGGATCCTTCTTTCTGGTGTCCTTCCTCCCGGATCCTTCTTTCTGGTGTCTTTCCTCCCGGATCCTTCCTTCTGGTGTCCTTCCTCCCCGGATCCTTCCTTCTGGTGTCCTTCCTCCCCGGATTCTTCCTTCTGGTGTCCTTCCTTCTGGTGTCCTTCCTTCTGGGGTCCTTCCTTCTGGTGTCCTTTCTTCTGGTGTCCTTCCTTCTGGTGTCCTTCCTTCTGGTGTCCTTCTTTCTGGATCCTTCCTTCTGGTGTCCTTCCTTCTGGTGTCCTTCTTTCTGGTGTCCTTCCTTCTGGATCCTTCCTTCTGGTGTCCTTCTTTCTGGATCCTTCCTTCTGGTGTCCTTCTTTCTGGATCCTTCCTTCTGGTGTCCTTCTTTCTGGATCCTTCCTTCTGGTGTCCTACTTTCTGGATCCTTCCTTCTGGTGTCCTACTTTCTGGATCCTTCCTTCTGGTGTCCTACTTTCTGGATCCTTCCTTCTGGTGTCCTACCTTTTTGGATCCTTCCTTCTGGTGTCCTACCTTTTGGATCCTTCCTTCTGTTGTCCTGCCTTTTGGATCCTTCCTTCTGGTGTCCTACCTTTTGGATCCTTCCTTCTGTTGTCCTGCCTTTTGGATCCTTCCTTCTGTTGTCCTGCCTTTTGGATCCTTCCTTCTGGTGTCCTACCTTTTGGATCCTTCCTTCTGTTGTCCTGCCTTTTGGATCCTTCCTTCTGTTGTCCTACCTTTTGGATCCGTATTTGGGTTGTGGTCCCTTTTAAGGGCAACCACAGGGTTAATCTTCCTGTCCAGGAAGAAGTTTAAAAGCCAGCAACTCCCAGACAGGATTGTGGGAGTAAAGGAAAATGTAATCAGTGGAAGCTGGGTGTGTGTTCCAAAAGCAGGAGACGTGCTGTGCATTGCTGGAGAGGCTCCTACCTTTTGGGGAAAGGATTCCCCAGGTTTGGGACTGTTTAAAGCGTTGGTGAGCCACCATTATTTTTCTGTTTATTTGTGCTGAAGATCAGGACTTTGCTTTAATTTCGCTGAACCCAAGCGTGTACTTATTATGTTGCCTTTTTGAATGCCCTGAAAGGGTGAATAAAGCTGTTCTGTTTGTGAAAGACATTGTGCACTTGCTCTGTGGGCCCCCAAACGTCACAATGAACACATCGAGTGAATAACCTCTCACCCCTGCATTTCAAAATCCTCCAAGGTGGCCGTATCATCCATGTTTAATGCACACATATATTAATTAAGGCTGATGGGCATTGCATGATAAATGCCACCCAACAGCATGTAGAATCATTACAATGCATCTAATCGATCCAAAAGGAAGGCCAAGTGAGTCACAATAACTTCCCTGCTGCAGCATATAAATAATACATGTTTTAGGACAAGACTTACTCATTTGTCCCTTTAAACATGGTCCACACGGTCATCCTAATAATCAAACGTTTACATATTATGAATAACCCCCAGCATAAAATGTTTAAAATTAGGCAATATATTAGAATTGGGATATATGTGGATAAAGGATACATTTATAATAGAGCCGACTGCACCAGCAGCAACATTGCTGACCAGATCCATTACTATGGTGTATGGGACCAAGAGAACAACTGTGCTGCGTTCCTTTCCATTGCCTGTTAATTTTGGGCGAGGACCTGTTTTTTCTGTCTTTTTGGAGTTAGCACCAGGGTTGAGCAGTAGGTAAAATGTTGCAATTAGCGCCCCTCAAAAAATTAGCGCTGGCACAAAGTGATCTGTTGGTTACCAAATCGATAGAGATCTCTAGCGCTACCCGTGTTAAGTAAAGGATGCGGAAAGTACAGTAAGCTTGCGGTGGTAATAGCGACGTGCTAAGTGATTTTTTTTTTCCTGTTTGTAGCGGGAGGCAAACCATATGTTAGTCCGGCACTAGACTGAATTAACCTGGTGCTAACGCAAAAACATGCCGACTAGAGTTGCACCGATATCGATACTAGTATCGATATCGGTGCCGATACCAGGTACTGCAGGTACTCGTGCAGTACCCCCGATATTTTTTTCCGATACTGGAAGCCGGCATTGAGCCGGCTTGCCGGCATCCGAGGGACTGGGGCGGCTGTCCGAATGCTCTATCGGCATTCGGACAGGCCCTGCAGCTGCTCTCCTCACTTGGTTTATACTTACCTTCCTTGCGACGCCGGGAAAGTCTTTGCGCGCTCCTTGGAAGGTCCCCAGCCGCGACCACGTGGGACCATGTGATCGCGGCTGGGGGCCTTCCAACGAGCGCACGCGCGGGAACTTTCTCGGTGTCGCCCAGGAAGGTAAGTATAAACAAAGTGAGGAGAGCAGCTGCAGGACCTGTCCGAATGCTGATAGAGCATTCGGACAGGCCCTGCAGCTGCTCTCCGCTCATACTTATCTTCCTGAGCGACGCCGGGAAAGTTTCGCTCGTTGGAAGGACCCCAGCCGTGATCACATGGTCCCACGTGGTCGCAGCTGGGGACCTTCCAAGGAGCGCGCATGCGCGAAGACTTTCCTGGCGTCGCTAAAGGAAGGTAAGTATGAGTGGAGGGGGGCAAATCCATGGGGAGGGGGGCAAATCCAGGGGCTGGGGGGCATATCCACGAGCTGGGGGGCATATCCACGAGCTGGGGGCATTATCCACGAGCTGGGGGCATTATCCACGTGCTGGGGGGCATTATCCACGTGCTGGGGGGCATTATCCACGTGCTGGGGGGCATATCCACGTGCTGGGGGGAATATCCACAAGCTGGGGCAATATCCACTAGCTGGGGCAGATCCATGAGCTGGGGGCATTATGCATGAGCTGGGGGGCATTATGCATGAGCTGGGGGGCATTATGCATGAGCTGGGGGGCAATATCCATGAGCTGGGGGCATTATCCATGAGCTGGGGGGCATTATCCATGAGCTGGGGGGCAAATCCATGAGCTGGGGGGCAAATCCATGAGCTGGGGGGGGCATATCTATGAGACCTGGGGGCTTTATATGAGGTCTGTTCTTATTGGAAAGCGTCACATGACCTAAAATAAAAGTATTGGTACTCTGTATCGGTGAGTACTTGAACAAAAGTATCGGTACTCGGTCTTAAAAAAGTGGTATTGGTGCATCCCTAATGCCGACGCAAGGGTTAGCTCACACCAGGTAATAGTGCCCTAAATAAATTTAAAATATATATATATATTCCAAAACCCCAGAGTAATGTGATGCAATGATGCCTTTTTATTGTACTAACCTGATACTTAAATTCAATATTTTATTTGCTGCAAGTCGGCAGTTTTCACTGATTGTCTGATAGCTGCTTCAGTGACTCCAATTTTAGCAAATTACAGTGAACATTCGCTAAATAGGAATTCACCATATTTTCGGCAAAATGAATTCCCCGAAATGTGACGAAAAGCAGAGCATCTAAAGATGAATAGACCCATTAGATTCTAACTTCCATAATAACCCCATAAAATGATTTCTGGCTGATTATCCTCTAAATTGCTGCATTTTTAGATAGAATATGTAGCTAGTCTTTCACTAATGCCCCTCCCCCATTACAAAGACCTCTGACACCTAAATACTTACCTGAATTAATTTCCTTTTCACACAGAAACCAAGTTTCATTTTCACACTGATCAGTCCCCCCCTCTCCCCCCCCCCCAACCAGGACAGGCCTCTAATTTCAGGCATCCTTTCCAGTAGGGCTGTGCAATTAATTGCAATCGCAATCGAATCGCGATTTCCGACCCTGCAATTTCTAAATCGCATAAGGCTGCAATTTTCGGCTCCCTGTTAACTTCCGGCGGCATGGTGCTTTGGGCGCTCGCAGGGGGAACCACGTGACGAGCTACGTTCTCGCGGCTCGTCACCTGGTTCCCCCAGGCGAGCGCCCAAGCGTCATGCCGCCAGACGTTAACGGGGAGCCGAACACGTGGCGCACAGAGGTGAGCTGGGGTGATTATCCATGAGCTGGGACAGTATATCCATGAGCTGGGGCAATATATCCATGAGCTGGGGCAATATATCCATGAGCTGGGGCAGTATATCCATGAGCTGGGGCAGTATATCCATGAGCTGGGGCAGTATATCCATGAGCTGGGGCAGTATATCCATGAGCTGGGGCAATATATCCATGAGCTGGGGCAATATATCCATGAGCTGGGGCAGTATATCCATGAGCTGGGGCAGTATATCCATGAGCTGGGGCAGTATATCCATGTGCTGGGGCAGTATATCCATGAGCTGGGGCAGTATATCCATGAGCTGGGGCAGTATATCCATGAGCTGGGGCAGTATATCCATGAGCTGGGGCAGTATATCCATGAGCTGGGGCAGTATATCCATGAGCTGGGGCAGTATATCCATGAGCTGGGGCAGTATATCCATGAGCTGGGGCAGTATATCCATGTGCTGAATACTGAATACATTTAGAAAATATGTAGCATGTTTGAAAAAGCAAAAACAATTGTCTAAATCGCAAATAAAATCGCAATCGCAATATTCATTCAAGAAATCACAATATGATTATTTTGTCAATATTGCACAGCTCTACTTTCCAGCTGTCTCCACTTCTCTCTAATTACTCTTACTAATACCAGACTTCTGGTCTCTCCCATGCAAGCTCTGCAGTGGTTTTAAGGCCACCAACTCCCCCTCCACCTGCTGGAATTGGAACTGCAAGGTCCACATACTGCTGCACAATGCGCTCCCTGTCTCTTTTACTCTGCATTCATCCTAAAATGGAACTCCTGCCTCTGTTCCACCAACCCCTCCACTATTTTCATCTCTCTCTCTCGTATAAGACATTCCCATACGGGGAAGTCTGCCACCCAACTCACTAATACACATCACTGCCAGGGCCGGATTAAGATCTCTATGGGCCTGGAGCTGAATATTTTGGTGGGCTTTTTTCGTAATTTAGTGAAATGACAACATATTTTAGGCTATTTAATATTGCATATGTAGGTATATCTAAGCAGGTAGATACTGTTTGAGTAAATTTCCATTCAGACTGCAATCATCACAGCGTGTAAAATTATTTTTTCATATTTTATCATCCAAACCTCTGGTTATATATTCTATAGGGAATTCTTGTTAAAAAATAATTAAATGGGAACCTGTAACTGCATTTTTCTGAGAAAATATACAATTTTAGCCAAAAAATGTGATATTTCCCATGTGCTTTGGATAATGGTGTTTTATGAATAGTACGACTATGAATAAAACACTGTCCTTGCTCCCAACGTGGGAAAAGAAACGGTAATGGCAGTGGTATTGCTAATTTTATACGTGACAAATGGACAATACCATCGCTTTGGAACAAAAAATAAAGTTTTTTGTTTTCTTTTTCTTTTAGATTTTACATTGTCATGTTTGGTATCAATGCAAAGGCCAGACTCTGTCCTGTCTGACACGACACCACAGTTGACCTTGTGAGGTGTAAAGATTAGTGGCGCAGGGTTCCAAAGCCCCCCAGTGCACTTCGCTGCATTGTGGCGATTTAGGTTCTTGATGTAACAATTCGTACTAATGGAGTGTACCATCACCTCCACGCTTGTTAGTGACATGAAAAATGAGATGGTGAGTTACTTCAGCATCATTGTTCCTTTATAACTGAAAAATATTGCTGTGTTAGAAAGAAAAATAAAAAATAAAGAAATATTTTTTATTTTATTTTTATTGTTACATAAAACCTGGTCATGTTTGGTATCATTGGAAAGGTCATGCTCTGACCTTTCCGGTGATACCTCACATGACCCTGTAGCTGCTATGGAGGTGGATATATAGTGGTCCAAATGCCCATCAATGCAGACAAATTTATCTTTTCTGTGGGCCTATTCTGGGGCATGGGCCTGGAGCTGCTGCTCCATCTGTCCCTATGTTAATCCGGCCCTGATCACTGCCCCAACCAGTCCATCACTCTCACATTGCAGTCCTCTCCTCTTGTTTCCACCCCAACCCTTCTAAATTGTGAGTTCCCACGGGAATAGGGCCCTCGTTTCCTCATGTATCAGTTTATCAAATGTTGTTCAATGTATTGTAACCCTGTCTGTATCATACCCATTGTTCAGCGCTGCGGAATATGATGGCGTTTTAGAAATAAAGTATATTAATAAACAATGTGGCATTTAGCTACCCCTTAACCCCTAATATGCAATTGATCAAGGGAAAAATAAAATGCATACTGTGAGGGATGAAGCCTGCCCATTAACCCTTAACCTCCCTGGCGGTCTAATTTTTTCCAAATTTTGTGTCTAAAAGCATTTCAATTTTTTTGGAAAGGAAATGTGTTGTTTTATATAGTAAGCCTGTATTCTGTAGGAATAACTCCCTGAAATCCGTGCAAGCAAGAGTCTAGTAAACACACGCAGTCAGAGAAGGTTTGAAACACAAAATAATAATTAATTATCCCAAAAATAATTATCCAAAATAATGGAAATAAATTATATTCAATAATATAATCAAACCAAAAACCTGCCTCTTTCCTCTGGGTGCTGGGATTCCTGTGCAGATGTACAATCCTTTGCCAATGAAATATACAGGACGCGGGGGTACCAAAAAAGAGTATTCTCAAAGCAGCTTTACAGAAATAAAAGGCAAATAAAAATTATTTCTAAAATGTAAAAAGGCTTTGCAATACATGTTTCGCTGATGGATCTGGGCAAGCACCAGCGAAACTTGTTTACAAGTTAGCCTTATTACATTTTAGAAATTATTTTTATTTGCCCTTTATTGCTGTAAAGCTGCCTTTGAGAATAAATATTATTATTTTTTTTTTTTTTTGGTACCCCCCCCCCGTGTCCTGTATATTTCATTGGCAAAGGAGTGTACATCTGGACAGGAATCCCAGCACCCACTGCACTGCACAAAGTTTATTTTACAGTATTTTTTTACAGATATATATATATATATATATATATTTTTTTTTTTTTTGAATTTGCCGCCTGGTCCTGCCCCCCTGCGTCCTGTGACTCACAGGGAGCGGAACCAGAAAGCAAAATCGCTGGCTGCCGCGATCACACTGCAGAGACGGCGAGGGAGCGAAGGATGCGGTGAGTATGCATCCAGCCAGAGTGTGGCTCGGGGTTACCGATCGCGGTAGCGAAATTTAACCCCCAGCCACACTCAGGAATACCACCAGGGAGGTTAATATACAACTAAACCAAGGCAAAAAACTAACATAATACAAAATGTAATGTATAGTCTGAACATTAACCACTTCACTGCTGAGCCATTTCAACCCTGTGAAAATGTTTAAGTGCACGTTATTATTTAATGTTTTATGATTTTTACTTCACACTGAATATGGTCATGTTGGGTATCATTGGAAAGGCCAGAATCTACCCTTTCCAATGTCACAACATACAATGCACAGGAATAGAGATACGGCAGTCCGAAAAAGTGTGGGAAGCAGGATGCTGATTTTTCCAGTAGGTTTCAATGTAATAAATAGAATATATTTTTAGGGCCCTATTACATTCTTCGCGCACAATTGTGTGCGCGTGCAAAAACACATTAACGCGAGGGGCAAAACCTTTTGCGCTGAACGTCGTATTACAAAATGCGTATTAACGTCTAACGCGAGTGACCCTGCGTGAACCCTTTGCGAGCTTAATTTACGTTGCACGTCCTATACTTAACATTGTGAGTGCAAATGCGTTTGTGCGCTGGTGCGCGCACGGTATTACAATCTCAGCGCAAAATTTTTAACGAACAACGATTGCGCGCATAATTTTAACGTCTTTGAAAAGCTGGTGGTAACGGCAAATTGTAACAACCTGACCGTACCAAACTGCGGATTCACAACGGAGAACGTCGATGCGCACGTTTATTTATTATTTTTTTTTACTAGATCCGTCAAAAATGACGGCCACTACCTTGTCTTCCGTCAGAACGTACGTCTGTTGTCGCAGTCCGCACAAAATGTCGAACTCGTGTTAAAAATGACATTGCGTCGGTTTTACGAGCGCAATTTCCCGACGGATGAAAAACTGCGCGAGAAATGTAATTCCAGCGGTGATTTTCGTGCGTTAACGCTTTGCGCAAAAAAACACACGTTTAGGCTAGGGTCAGACGAACGCATTTTCGCGTTGTCTGTGAAAAAGTGCGTTCGAACGAATGGACGCATTTTTTCACGGAGTACGCGATAGCGGTCATATGATGCGCATTTGCGTTCGTGATTTTGTACGGATCATCAATAAAACACTTTTTGCATCTGGACGTTATGTTGGCTGGACATTAGCAGTGTCTGACATCTCCAAATCACGCAAACACGCCGCTAGCGGACGCAGCGTACTCTGTACGACCGTACTAGCGGTTTGACGTTCTCGACAAAATGCGTTCGTTTGCCACTTGCGTTGCGCAGCCGGACTTTCGTGCGACCGTACTTCGTATATTGTCCGTCATTGCCCGTCATTTGCTGCTAGTGCGGCCGTAATTAAGTGCACCAGAACGCACGTTTAAAGTGCGCTAGTCTGACCCCAGCCTAAGCGTGCGTTTTTGCATTGAGAATGTAATAGGGCCCTCAATGTTTTTATTTTTAAAAACAACTTTTTATTTTTTTAGACTTTTTTGTTATATTTTAAAAGACCTTTTTTATTCTTTTAAAGACTTTTTATTATTTCTATTTTTAGTATTTTTTTAAAAAATGTTATTCTTTATTATTTATTTCTATTTTTAAAAACCCCTTTTTTGTTAATTTTTTTTTAAAGGACCTTTTCATTATTTCTATTTTTAAATTTAAAAAGATCTTTAAATAAGAAATAATAATAAAAATATTTAAAATAATATTTCAATTATTTAATAGATTAGAAATAATAAAAAGAACTTTTAAAAAAATAATAATAAAAAGGTTTTTAAAAAATTGGTTAAATTCTTTAAAAAATAATAAAAAGATCTTCTTTTTAAAAATAAAAGAAATAGAAATAATAAAAGTCTTTAAAAATATTTTTTATTGATCTTTTTAAAGACTTTTTTATTATTTAGTCACATTTTTATTCATTTATCTTCCTATTAGGAGAATATGAGACTTCCTACTGGCTATTTTTTTTTCTTCGTTCGGTGGAATTCACCGAGGCCGATTTGGTACTTTCGCCAATGTCTGAAAGCTGCTTCGGCGACTCCGTTTTTTGCCGTAATACTGTGACTATTCGGTTATACGCCGTATTTTCGCGGGGATGAAATGCTGGGTGAATAACCCTCGAAGTCTGATTTATTCCTTGGAAGATTCTAGTGATATTATGATTTTTCTTGGTGAATTCTCTGGAAAGTGAAATCTCGTTGTTTGTTTTGTTTCCTATTGGAGAATAAAACCCGTTCGAGAGACGAGGAGAAGACACATGGAGGGTGACCTGGAACGTGGGGGTGGGGGGGCTGGAGGTGGAACGTGTTGGATTTCTCAGGCGTTGTGTTAATGTGTTCACATGTGGTGGTGTGTAAGTTGTGTTTGCGCTTTGTGTGTGCGTTTCCTCGTCCTGCTGTGAGCGTAGTGAAATCATTTCCACGTTTCACTGGATCACAGGGAGTCGCTCGTCCTTCCTCCCCCACACGTCTCTGTGGTTTAATCCAGGTGAGCAGCCAGGTAAAGCGAGTTTGAGCGAAGTTGTGCGTGCAGCGTCACTCCTCCTGCTGTCACCGAGAGTTAAACATCTCCCTGTCATCATCGCCAGGAAAGCTCCTGCCAGGACAGGTAAGGGGCCCGCTGCTCTGCGCACACTTCCCTGCAGGGTTTAAAGTGCCCCCCACAGTGTGGGAAAGAGGGGTCCCGGCACACCTGGCATCATCTTGCCAAATCTGGGTCTGTTCTTATTAAACGCGGCACTGATTCAATGATCCATTGTGTCTCGGGAGAACTCCGCGTATGGATTCCAGGAATCCAGTGAGGAGTTCCTGCGGGGTTCCTGTCCAGCTCCCCACCCCGTCTGCTGAGCTGTGGGGATGCCAGTTTCCCAGCCCAGGACATCCTGCAGTAGACAGGCATCCAGACCAGCTGGCCAGCCACAGCATGGCTGAACCCTGCGCTGGTGCTTCAAGTGATGGAAAGCGTCTCTGACCATGAAGGGTGAACCCTGCAGAGACATTGCCTCTCATCACTCGGAGGAGCATTCTCCCATCATTCCACATCCTGGGGCCAGTAAGGTTACATGATCTTTAGTGCAGGAGGAGGACTGCTACCACACTACTCGATGCTGGGTACACTGTAAACTTCACTGCTGAGTACACTACACCATATTATTTAATACTAGAAACCCTGGATCAGAATATTTAGCATTGCTGAGTGTACCGTGTCATTAAACCTTACTGCTGAGTGTACTGTGCCAATAAACCTTACTGCTGAGTGTACTGTGCTAATAAACCTTACTGCTGAGTGTACTGTGCTAATAAACCTTACTGCTGAGTGTACTGTGCCATTTAAACCTTACTGCTGAGTGTACTGTGCCATTTAAACCTTACTGCTGAGTGTACTGTGCCATTAAACTTACTGCTGAGTGTACTGTGCCATTTAAACCTTACTGCTGAGTGTACTGTGCTAATAAACCTTACTGCTGAGTGTACTGTGCCATTTAAACCTTACTGCTGAGTGTACTGTGCCAATAAACCTGCTGAGTGTACTGTGCCATTTAAACCTTACTGCTGAGTGTACTGTGCCATTTAAACCTTACTGCTGAGTGTACTGTGCCAATAAACCTTACTGCTGAGTGTACTGTGCCATTTAAACCTTACTGCTGAGTGTACTGTGCCAATAAACCTGCTGAGTGTACTGTGCCATTTAAACCTTACTGCTGAGTGTACTGTGCCATTTAAACCTTACTGCTGAGTGTACTGTGCCATTTAAACCTTACTGCTGAGTGTACTGTGCCAATAAACCTTACTGCTGAGTGTACTGTGCCATTTAAACCTTACTGCTGAGTGTACTGTGCTGAGTGTACTGTGCCATTTAAACCTTACTGCTGAGTGTACTGTGCCATTAAACTTTACTGCTGAGTGTACTGTGCCAATAAACCTTACTGCTGAGTGTACTGTGCCGATATACACTTCATTTCCACATTTGTTCACTGCTGGGTACGTTATACTGGGAGGATACTGGGAGGCTTCTCTCCTCTGTTCAGTGTTGGGTACATTGTACTGGGAGGCTTCCCTCCTGTTCAGTGTTGGGTACATTGTACTGGGAGGCTTCCCTCCTCTGTTCAGTGTTGGGTACATTGTACTGGGAGGCTTCCCTCCTGTTCAGTGTTGGGTACATTGTACTGGGAGGCTTCACTCCTCTGTTCAGTGTTGGGTACATTATACTGGGAGGCTTCCCTCCTCTGTTCAGTGTTGGGTACATTGTACTGGGAGGCTTCCCTCCTCTGTTCAGTGTTGGGTACATTGTACTGGGAGGCTTCCCTCCTGTTCAGTGTTGGGTACATTGTACTGGGAGGCTTCCCTCCTGTTCAGTGTTGGGTACATTGTACTGGGAGGCTTCCCTCCTCTGTTCAGTGTTGGGTACATTGTACTGGGAGGCTTCCCTCCTCTGTTCAGTGTTGGGTACATTGTACTGGGAGGCTTCCCTCCTCTGTTCAGTGTTGGGTACATTATACTGGGAGGCTTCCCTCCTCTGTTCAGTGTTGGGTACATTATACTGGAGGCTTCACTCCTCTGTTCAGTGTTGGGTACATTGTACTGGGAGGCTTCCCTCCTCTGTTCAGTGTGGGTACATTGTACTGGGAGGCTTCCCTCCTCTGTTCAGTGTTGGGTACATTGTACTGGGAGGCTTCCCTCCTCTGTTCAGTGTTGGGTACATTATACTGGGAGGCTTCCCTCCTCTGTTCAGTGTTGGGTACATTGTACTGGGAGGCTTCCCTCCTCTGTTCAGTGTTGGGTACATTATACTGGGAGGCTTCACTCCTCTGTTCAGTGTTGGGTACATTGTACTGGGAGGCTTCCCTCCTCTGTTCAGTGTTGGGTACATTGTACTGGGAGGCTTCCCTCCCTCTGTTCAGTGTTGGGTACATTGTACTGGGAGGCTTCCCTCCTCTGTTCAGTGTTGGGTACATTATACTGGGAGGCTTCCCTCCTCTGTTCAGTGTTGGGTACATTATACTGGGAGGCTTGGCTCCACTCCTGTTTACTACTGGATTGATTATCCAGACAAAATGGAATAGGTTATATGGTTATGGATCATCTCTTTTATTAAGACCGTGTTGTTCGTTGTTAAAGTGCGTAATATACCCAGAAAGGAAACGTTTATAAATTAACCCTTTGCTTTTTCACTTTATTCTAACGGTTTAAATCCCACTTTACACATACAGGTCTATTCAAAGAAAGGTGAAACTCAGGAGAATGACTGGAGAATTGAAAATTCTAGGTCAAAATAGCCAAACCAGAAAAATTCTCCCAATTTATCTCACTTTCCAAATCGGCTATTTGGTCTAGATTGTCCTCTTCTCCTGCCAGTTCTCCGGAGTTTCACCTTTATTGAATCGGCCTGATAATCTTTATCCCCCCCCCCCCGCATCCCATCTATATCTGTGTTTACGCCCTCTCTGTATACACAGGCTGTGTTATTGTGGGGTATATTGGTGCTGTTTCTGCAAAGTAGGTGAAAATGTATTTTATTTCACTGAGCTTACCTCTGTATTGCAAACGCCTGAGCAGCATGCGCATCTCTCTCTATATACCTATGCCATGGCCTCCGCTGAGGTCTGCTCACATAAAAACAGCCATGCCAGGAATATTCCATATCTTTATTGTTCTCACTCTAAGGAACTCTTTACCTTGCTGCAGGTAAAATCTCTTTTCCTTGAGTCACAGAGGATGGCTGATTGTCCTTTGTACAGGCCTGTTAATGAGCAAGTCAGCAGCGAGCTATTTGTGTTCTGGTCCCGAACATACTTGCATATTGTTAGTGAAAAACACTCTAAGGGAGATAACCGAGTCAAATTTTAAGAGTTTGGGTTTAGGTGGGTAGTTGGGGCTGGGAGGTAGGTTTACAGGTACTGAGTAAAAGCTACAAAATAAACAGTTGTTTAGAGCGCGCTGCCATACTCGGCATTGTCTGTCTCCCATAGGCTGCTCTTCTGATCCCACCAGATGCGTAAAAAGATATAAACTGCCAAATACGTTCTGACATTTAGGCTAGGGACAGATGAGCGCATTTTCTGCAGCCACCGTCAAAATGTACGTCGATGCGTGCGCACGCATTTTTTCACGGAATACGCTTAAGTGGTCAGACGATGCGCAATTCTGGACGTATTTCATGACGATGGGGTGAAAAGAAGTCTAGGGAAATCCGGCTGTTTGAACGTTATGTTGGCCGCACACTAGCAGCGTCTGACGTCTCCTAATCACGCACACACGCTGCCATGCGGCCGCAGCGCACTCTGTACGTCAGTACCAGCGGTTTAACGTTCTCGAAAAAATGCGTTCATTTGCTGGTTGCGTGGTGTCGGCGCACTTTCGTACGCACGTACTGCGTATATTGGCCGTCATTGGCCGTTATGTGCTGCTACTGCCGCCGTGATTTAGTGCGCCTGCACGCGCGTTCCGACTGCCCCACTCTGACCCTAGCCTAAAACAATAAAGCGTCCGGCATGTTCTTCAGTTTAAACAATAAAGCGTCCGGCATGTTCTTCAGTTTAAACAATAAAGCGTCCGGCATGTTCTTCAGTTTAAACAATAAAGCGTCCGGCATGTTCTTCAGTTTAAACAATAAAGCGTCCGGCATGTTCTTCAGTTTAAACAATAAGGCTGGGGTCAGACGAATACAGTGTGAACGCGCGTGCAGCCGCACTTTATCACAGCCGTAGTAGCAGCAAATGACTGGCAATATACGAAGTATGGCCGCACGAAAGTTCGGCCGCGCAACGGAAGCGGCAAACGAACGCATTTTTGTAAGAACGTGGAACCGCTAGTACTGACGTCCAGAGTGCGCTGTGTCCGCATAGCGGCGTGTGTGCGTGATTAGGAGACGTCAGACGCTGCTAATGTCCGGCCAACATAATGTCCAGACACCCAAAGTTTCCTGGTTTGGATCCGTATGAAATCACAGCCGAAATTGTGCATCGTATGACCGCTATCGCGCACTCCGTGAAAAAGAACGTCCATGTGTTCAGATGCACTTTTTTACAGACGATGCGAAAAATGCGTTCGTCTGACCCCGGCCTTAAATAATTAAGCGTCCAGTGTATTTTTGCAATTAAATAATCAAGCGCCGGACACATTCTTACAGTTAATGAATAAAGTGTCCAGTACATTCTTGAAGCGGAGTAGTCCTTTATTGTGGCGCTCAATGATGTGATGATGATTCAGTTACCACTAATCATTTTCAAAATCACTACCCAAAATGTCACACCTTTTAAGGCTAGGGTCAGACAAAAGCATTTGTCCCCGCGAACGTGAAAAAGTGTGTCCGAACGCATTGACGTATTTTTTCACAGAATGCGCAAAAACGGTCAGACGACGCGCATTTTCGGGCGTGATTTGTACGGATCGTCAATAAAACTCTTTTTGCGTCTGGACATTAGCAGCGTCTGACATCTCCTAATCACGCAAACACGCCGCTATGCCGCAGCTGCGCACTCAGTACGTCAGTACTAGCGGTTCAGCGTTCTCAGAAAAATGCGTTCAAATTCCACTTGCGTTGCGCGGCCGGACTTTTGTGCGGCCGTACATCGTATATTGGCCGTCATTGCCCGTCATCTGCTGCTAGTGCGGCCGTAATTATGTGCGCGAGAACGCATGTTAAAAGTGCGCTGGTCTGACCCCAGCCTAAAGGGACACTACCACATATATAAACTGTAACTAGATTACTTATGCATTACAAACAAAACCACGTTATGAAACACACACTGCTATTTTTCTCCTTTGAAGTAATTGCATGGAAAAAGAGAAAATAAAGTTATGTTTTTATCTCCCTTTTCCAATCTGTGCAAAACTTTTACTTTACTGATGTGCTTTATCTTATACATTATTTAACAGTTAATGAGGTGGAGGAGAGAATGTTTAGATAAGGCTGCAGGAGGTCTATTGTTCTCAAGGCTACCAGAGATAATAGATGGCAGCTGAATGAGATAAGACAGGGAGCTTAAAAGACTTCTAAACTACCCCCTGGTGATGTCCTTTGAATACATCCCACACAATACAATGATGTGAGTCAGTGACTGACCCATTCACTCCATTCTATGGCCAAAGCTACACAGTGAGGAGCAAGTGATGGAAAGATACAACACAAAATATCACACAATGGATGCAGCCAGTGACACATATAGAGGAAAATATCACACAATGGATGCGCCCGGTGACACATATAGAGCAAAATATCACACAATGGATGCACCCAGTGACACAGAGGAAAATATCACACAATGGATGCACCCAGTGACACACATAGAGGAAAATATCACACATTGGATGCATGCAGTGACATATATAGAGGAAAATATCACACAGTGGATGCACTAAGTGACACATATAGAGGAAAATATCACACAATGGATGCACCCAGTGACACATATAGAGGAAAATATCACACAATGGATGCGCCCAGTGACACATATAGAGGAAAATATCACACAATGGATGCGCCCAGTGACACGTATAGAGGAAAATATCACACAATGGATGCGCCCAGTGACACGTATAGAGGAAAATATCACACAATGGATGCGCCCAGTGACACATATAGAGGAAAATATCACACAATGGATGCACCCAGTGACACATATAGAGGAAAATATCACACAATGATACAATTGCCATTGTTGTTAACTTATTTTGACAGGTCGTGTCATAACAGATTTTTATTTTAAACCTGAAGCTCAGATCCCAGTTAGTATCATTATATGTGAGTAAATCCCGGCGGCACAAACATCACAGTATTTTCTTCCTCTGTGGCCGGTCAGGAAAAACCTGCTCCTGCTAGGTGTTGGCCGTGTTGACACATCCTTCCCAAGTGTATTTTTGACGAGCACAGGGTCGGTGTTCACTCGGGTTTAAATTAATTTAATGAGCAGATTGTCACGTCAGAGCATCGTCACCTAATGATACAATAAACACGACATGGGCGCTAAGCCTCACTTTCAGCGACTTGATTCCTCTCGACGTGCCGATGGAATTTTTCTCCCATCAGAGCACAATAAGCCATGACTCGTTAGAGGTATTTAAACGAGGCGTTTCCTGTCCCGCTTGGTTAATGTAACCCCGTCCTGCCACAATCAGCTTTAGCTGCTTCAGAAGGAGCATGACTTTTTGTTTATATATTGTATCCGCTTCATTTGCAGAAAATGCTACTTACTATTTACAAATTACTAGGCTAATTGCTGTGGAGCTCTGAAACCCTCACACGGCACATTACTGTGAGTTTTATTGCTGTTGAGCTCTGTGATACGCTCATACACACCGCACATTACTGTGAGTTTTATTGCTGTTGAGCTCTGTGATACGCTCATACACACCGCACATTACTGTGAGTTTTATTGCTGTGGAGCTCTGTGAAACACTCATACACACTGCACATTACTGTGAGTTTTATTGCTGTTGAGCTCTGTGATACGCTCATACACACCGCACATTACTGTGAGTTTTATTGCTGTTGAGCTCTGTGATACGCTCATACACACCGCACATTACTGTGAGTTTTATTGCTGTGGAGCTCTGTGAAACACTCATACACACTGCACATTACTGTGAGTTTTATTGCTGTTGAGCTCTGTGATACGCTCATACACCGCATATTAATTTGAGGTTCATTGCTGTGGAGCTCTGTGGTACACTCATACACACCGGGCACACACTCTCAGGGTTATTCAAAGAGATCCGAATTGTGGCCGAAACGTAACGGAACAGTGAAATTCAGGGTACGGTTACATTTCTTGGCCATTCGGCTATTCAGAGAACAGGCAGTTCGCCAAATCCTGGCGAATTGCCTGAACATACGGTGCCTGTTCGGTGCCTGTTCGAGGGCAGTGAAAACCCCATAGAGAAACAATGCTTCGTCTATTCAGAGAACAAAAACCAGAAGTGAAAAGTTGCCGAATTGCCTTGCTGTTCGGTGGTTTCATTCGGCAAATTTATTCAGGAGAATCCCATAGGCTTCAATGTTAAAAATATTCCCATTTTTATCCAATATCTAATAAACTGTTTATTATAATATTCTGCAGTAAAGAGTCTCTTTATTTATAGAATTTTTAGGATCTTTTGGCATTTTTCGGGATTGTTTTGTGAAAGGTTTTTTTAACTCCATTTTTTCTTTAACAGACCTTTTTTATTATTATTATTATTTATTTATAAAGTGCCAGCATATTCCGCAGCGCTGAATATTTTATTATCATTCATTGCATCTTATATGTAAATTTCAGACATTTTCGCTCAGTAGTTTCTTTGCAAACGGCGTTTTACTTTTCAAACATTCAAGCGTACTGTTTTTTTTCTTTTTTTACTCCATTCGTCTGCAGTGTCGGGTTTTTCCGGCGGCTGCTCTGCGCTGTGATCGGCTCCTGCTCGGGTTTCTCCGGCGTGTTCGGCGGGGTTAATCCAGATGTTTTTGCGGGTTTTGGTGTGCCTTCGCCGGGTTTTGCGGTGAGTGTTCTTCGGGTTTGTGGCGGCTTTTCCCTGCACTACGATGGCCCTGTGGTGCTTGCTGAATACACCGCAGGGTCGCCGAAATGGGATCACCAAATCGAACCGAATTGTAGAGAACGAAAAGTCACCGAACGTGCAGTGACTTTTCAATTCTCTTTGAATAACCCTGTATGATATTTAATTCTCATTGGGAAATAGTGATCACAATGTAGAAAACAGGCGCATTCGAATGAAACCTTGTATTTTCATAACTGACAGACGGGTTAAACTGTCTTTATTCAAAGTGTTGATAGGCTTGGAGGAACAGCCCCACAGCCATTCACGCGCTGATCGTCCTCCTTGCTAGGAAAAAAAATGGACTTTCTGTACCTTCTGTAGCGGGATGCCTGGTCCTGAAAAGTATTAGAGGAGAAAATAATGGAGTGAAAATTATTGTCGATCCTTTGTTTTATTTTTTTTTGTACTAAAACGAGAAAGAAATCGGGTGCGAGGCTGCAGGTAATAGTTTTTCCTTTTTTTTTTTATTGTTTTAACCCCTTAGTGACCGGGCGGTTTTACGAACGTCTGTCCGAAAGTGCCCGCTGCTGTTTTTATGTTTCTGCGCTGTTTCTGTTTAGGTCCACTTTTTTGAAATTTAGTCCCCAAAATCTACAACCGCCAAAAAAGACCCCGGCTAAGGCTGGGGTCAGACCAGCGCACTTTTAACGTGCGTTCTGGCGCACATAATTACGGCCGCACTAGCAGCAGATGACGGGCAATGACGGCCAATATACGATGTTCGGCCGCACAAAAGTCCGGCCGTGCAACGCAAGTGGAATTTGAACGCATTTTTTGGAGAACGCTGAACCGCTAGTACTGATGTACTGAGTGGGCAGCTGCGGCATAGCGGCGTGTTTGCGTGATTAGGAGATGTCAGACGCTGCTAATGTCCGGCCAACATAACGTCCAGACGCAAAAAGTGTTTTATTGACGATCCGTACAAAATCACGCCCGAAAATGCGCGTCGTCTGACCGTTTTTGCGCATTCCGTGAAAAAATACGTCAATGCGTTCGGACGCACTTTTTCACGTTCGCGGGGAAAAATGCTTTCGTCTGACCCTAGCCTAAATAGTTTCGAAATTTTGTCCTGAGATTAGAAATACCCAATTTTTACATGTTTTTCGCGTTTTAACCCCTTCACTGTGCTGGGCTAATTTTGACCGGTTTATGTTCATCGTGTTTAATTGCCAACTTAAGTCCTATTTTATTAAACCGCACCAGACAATTTTTTATTTTTTTTAAAAAAAACTATTATTTTATTTAATTATTTTTTAAATTTGTTTTTACACCAAACCTAGTCATGTTTGGTATCATTGGATAGGATCAGACCTTTCCAATGAAATAAAAAATGACCCTCTAGCCGCCATGAATCAGGAGATGGGGGATCCTTTGGATCCCCCTATCTCCACTTGGCAGCTAGGGGGTTAACTGGCCCACTGACCTCATCAGACATATGGCCACAAAATCAGTGGGTGGGGAGTGACCCAGAGGCTTGGCTGACATCCACAATGTTAGCCACTTCCAGGTTTGAATCAATAGGTACCGGATCACGATTCGGCACCAAAGGGGTTAAAGAGAGGTACCGCTGAAAAGGGGTGACTCTCCCCTTTCCTGCAGTACCATTATTTATTTCCTAAGTGAAGCCGTTTGCGAGGTAGAGGGCTCCAAAGCTGCCCCCCTTTCCTAAATTCTACTACAGCACCGAGGGGCGTCTGGCGATGACATCATCACACACGTTTATGATGTCATTGCAACAGCCGGGCCCCATGAATAGGCAGATTAGACTCTAGTCTTGCCAGACCACGAGGGAACCCGGCCAGAGAGGTGAGTATCGATAGGGAGGGAGGTTAGACGGCCGTGACGCACATAGTATGTTCGCGTTCGTTAAGAGTATTTCCCCACAGGACGTACTATGTTTGCCAGCGGTCGGGAAGGGGTTAATATAACCTTTTCCTTTTGGTTTAGTAGGGTGTATATTATAGACAAATAAAACTGCATGAAAATAAAAGGTCAATAAGGCTGGCACCGTCGTCAGGCGACCGACTTGATCACCTCACTGCAGACAATGCCATCGGCCGATCAGGGTCGTCCACTGGAAGCGAAAGGCCAGCCACTGAAAAAAATCCCCCAAAAACCTGTCTGCGGGGAAAAAAAGAAACTGCCTCTCGTGCTGATACTCGAGTTTCAGCACCAAGGACAGCCCCCGTCCAGCGTAGCCGACGCAAGGGGGAAAAAACAAAAAACTCGCCGGGCAGCAAGGGGGCGGAGGGATTAACCCCCTTTTAGGGTTTCTGCACCAGGGACAGCAACAGTAAATGTAGCAAAGGGGAAAAAAAACACATGAGAAAAAAAAAGCCTTTTTTTTTTTTAAAAAAAAAAGAAAGAATCGGAACCCAAAATATCTCCTAAAAAAATCTAGAAAAGTACCTTAAAAATTCAGTAAATAAAAAGACTTTTTGCTGTGGATTAAAAAAATATACGGTTGAATAAAAAGGATTTTTTTTTACATTGAATCATATGGGCTTCGTGCACGGCAGTTTAAGAATACAATGCATCTTTTTCATGTTTCACTGCGGCACGGCAGTTTAACAATACAATGTATCTTTTTCATGTTTCCCCGCGCCACGGCAGTTTAACAATACAATGTATCTTTTTCATGTTTCCCCGCGGCACGGTGGTTTAACTATACATTGCATCTTTTTCATGTTTCACCGCGGCACGGTGGTTTTACTATACAATGCATCTTTTTCATGTTTCACAGCGGCACGGTGGTTTAACAATACAATGTATCTTTTTCATGTTTCCCCGCGGCAAGGCGGTTTTACTATACAATGCATCTTTTTCATGTTTCACCGCGACACGGTGGTTTAACTATACATTGCATCTTTTTGATGTAAACCTGTACCAGATTGTTCCGGCATCGTCCGATAACTCCAAAAAGTTTGGAAAGATTGCTAGACTGTTGCAGTTGCAAAAAAATCATCTGAAATCGTCTGGTGGTCGGATGCAGCGGTAGAAGGATCACACCATCGCACAAATACGGTGCCAGTGGACGCCCAACCTAAAGAGGTTATGCAGAGAGCACCGACATGTCACCGACATTTCGGTGCTCTCTCGTTCCCCGCACTTCGGGGAGTCAAATTCCCCGACCCTGTGGTGAATTCAGCATTTACTGCAGGGTCCCTGAAGTGCAGGAAAAGCCGTCGCAAAATCGAAGATTTTTTTAAATTATTTTTTTCTAAAAACAACGCCACAAAACCATCGAAATTATATATATTCGATAAATTATAGGATCGAATAAGCCGCTGCAAATGCGGAATGAAAACACCGAACATCAGGGCATTTCACTGACATTTCTCTGCTCTTCGGTGTCTGTGAATAGATTAACCATTGCTTCTCTATGGGGGATTTCACTGCTGCCAAACAGCAGCGTATTTGCTGACAATTCGCCAAAATTTGGCAAACTGCCTGCTTTATGAATACCTGAATGGCCCCGAAATGTCACCGTACAGGGAAATTCACTGTTCGTTGCAACTTCGGGGCCAGATCGGCTCTCTCTGAATAACACCATGAGTCTCCGCTCAGAGATTCCTTCCATGCTTCCCATGATGCTCTCTGTGTTGAATGGTATTGTGCCTCAGTGTCGGTTTGTTGTAGATTGTGATGGTGCGCTCATTTTATGGTGTTTATGTGAGTTTATAACACATTCCTGTTGCATTCCTCTGACACGTTCACACATGAGAGGGACACACGCAGATGCAGTGCTCTGACGCGTCGCACTACGCCAACCTGTGCAGATGTTATCGCCTGGTCGGGTTGTTTTTTGATTAGTAAATCACGGTGCGCGCATTTCTGGATGGATTTATAATGACTCAAAGCGCAGAGTAATCGTTCAGACTCCCATCGCCGTGACAGGGTGTGTGACGTATTGTGTGTTTTTGTTGCATTTTTGTTTCTTCTCGTCAGTTTCACATTGAAGTTTGGAAGGATTCGGCGTACAAGCTGTTTGTTGAGGGAGGTCTGCGCGCTGGGATGGGGATTGTTATAAGGATGCTCGGTGGATTGGATGAGTGGAGTAACGTTGTATCATTTGGTTGGAACCCTGCTGGGAAATGAAGCCCGGCATGAAGGACCCCGGCACTCACAGGGCCCGAGCTGAACAGGCCCTACACATGGATTTTAGGGTGAGTGCTTCCACAGTTTAGGAACTGAGAGGGGGGGGGGGTCATAGGGGGCTTTTTCCTGGATTTCCTTGGTTTCTTTAAATATTTGCACATGGGTGTAGGGGCTTTTTACCTGATTCTTCTTGTATTTACACACAGGTGTCCCTCTATACCTCTGTGTGAAATAATGAATTCTAGATATTTGGATGATTGAATACCATTGATTTGCCTTCCTTTCCGTGTGGTTTGTGACAGGCCTGTTGGAGCAGTATCTCGACAGGCCGTAAACCTGTGTCTGTTTGCAGGGCGCATTTAACGGCTTATTCACTAAGGTGGATCAAGTGCGGTGAAAATACGGTGATTTCTCTGTACTTTCCAGCGTAGTTTCTGACAGTCATTCAGCACAGATTTCACCTTGTTTTCAGACGGCAGCATATTATGGAACTACATCTCCCATGATGCTCAGACACTGGCTTGGCGGGAGAATCATGGAAAATGTGGTTCCATAACATCTGGAGGGGGGGGGGTGAGGCTGCTGACCCCTGGTCTCAGTAGTTTTTCAGCGTTGTTGTTTCTGGAGTGCTTATCAATAGAGCCCCAACACTTTACAATCCCGGCGGTATATTCCGTGCTGTTACAAACATCGGCAGAACGCACTGCATGAAGAATAGCCACAGTTTACCCATTTTACGGAGGAATAACTGTGGCACAGCGTTATTTGCAGCAACTTCGCCTGCCGGCGCTGAATTCTGCTTCTCTTGGTGAATCGCCTCTTTAGTGTTTAGAGCTCTCTGGCTGATCCAGTGCCATTAATTTATAATTGTGCCTCCCAGACCTGATTTTGCACGTAGTGAGGAGCCCTGGTATAATGATTGCTCTGCGCGCACACATCTTGCTATAGAACTCGTCTTTATCTTCATTCAGTTGAAAAGCAATGAAAGTCAGCAATCAGGAAAGGAGTCACGGCCTGGACCAGAGCCGCGTTCAATACCTCAGCCGCTGCAAGTGCTAAGTTAGCAACTTGGCACTGAACGCCGTTCTGCCACTCAGCGCTCAGCCCTGCTAACTTAGCACTTGCAGCGACTCGGAGAGATGCTGCGAGTAGCTGAGTGTAACGTAGTAAAGATGGCCGCCGCCATGGAGCAAGTTATTATCCAATACGGCAATGTCCATTTCGAGGTGTTTGTTGACCAAAGCACCAAATATTTATTGCAAAATGGTAACTATTTACATTTAAGTGGTAATCTACAGTAAAATATAAAAAGAAATGGAACTGTAATAGTCACATTTATATCCCCCTGATATGTTTTTCCCCTATGCAGAGGCGCTCAGCTCTGCTAAAAATTAATTTGAAGCCAGCAGCACTATATACCCATGTGTGTAAGCTGGGGGCAATTTTTCAATATGAGCTGGGGGCATCGTCGGCCATTTTTGCTTTGAAATTCGCATTCAAAGCATTCAATGACACTGCTGCAGCAAACTGAATTGCTGCGCTGCATCAATTCAGCAGCTGCTGAGGTATTGAACGAGGCTTAGGTTACAGCTCTCCAGACGATTTAGAACCACATTTCCCATGATGCTCTGTCATTCGTTAGGCTAGGGGATATTTAGATCCAAATCTGTTGATATAAGGGATCAGGATTCTTAGTAGTTGATTTAGAGGAGAGGGTATTCTTGGCAGTTGATTTAGTGGAGGGGATTCTCAGAGGTTGAAATAGTGGAGAGGGGATTCTCAGAGGTTGATATAGTGGAGAGGGGATTTTCAGAGGTTGAAATAGAGGAGGGGGATGCTCAGCAAATGATATAGAGGAGGAGGATGCTCAGAGGTTGATATAGAGGAGGCAGGACTCTCAGGTTGATATAGGGGAGGGGGATGCTCAGAGGTTCATATAGAGGAGGCAGGACTCTCAGAGGTTGATATAGGGGAGGGGGATGCTCAGAGGTTGATATAGGGGAGGGGGATTCCCAGCAGTTGTTATAGAGGAGGCAGGACTCTCAGAGGTTGATATAAGGGAGGGGGAATGCTCAGGGGTTGATATAGAGGAGGCAGGACTCTCAGAGGTTGATATAAGGGAGGGGGAATGCTCAGGGGTTGATATAGGGGAGGGGGATTCCCAGCAGTTGTTATAGAGGAGGCAGGACTCTCAGAGGTTGATATAGGGGAGGGGGAATGCTCAGGGGTTGATATAGGGGAGGGGGGATGCTCAGAAGTTGATATAGACGAGGGGGATGCTCAGAGGTTGATATAGAGGAGGGGGATGCTCAGAGGTTGATATAGAGGAGGGGGACTCTCAGAGGTTGATCTAGAGGAGGGGGACTCAGAGGTTGATATAGAGGAGGTGGGACGCTCAGCAGTTGATATAGAGGAGGCGGGACTCTCAGAGGTTGATATAGAGGAGGTGGGACGCTCAGCAGTTGATATAGAGGAGGTGGGACTCTCAGAGGTTGATATAGAAGAGGTGGGACTCTCAGAGGTTGATATAGAAGAGGTGGGACTCTCAGAGGTTGATATAGAAGAGGCGGGACTCTCAGCGGTTGATAGAGGAGGCGGGACTCTCAGCAGTTGATAGAGGAGGCGGGACTCTCAGCAGTTGATAGAGGAGGTGGGACTCTCAGAGGATGATATAGGGGGGGACACAGGTTGAGGATGGGTTGCTCAGCAGTGAATATAGAAGAGTTTTGACTGCATTGATATAGGGAAGGTGTGAATCCAATCACTGCATTTGTCTCGGAGATAATTACTAATAGACAGTAGATACATTGGTAACTGATAGAATCATTCTGGAAAATCCAAGGTTATTTATTATGTGTCGAGGAACAGTCATGATCACACGCCTGATTTGGTGTAAAATGTTCACGTCAGACATTTGCTCACTTGTCTGATGACTGAACCTCGTGGGTATTTTATGAATTGTATTGTTTGCATGCATATACAGTTGTGTTCAAAATTATTCAACCCCCAATGCTGTAAAGGGTTTTAGGGAATTTAGTGTACATTTGTAATTGTATTCAGAATGAAATCCTACAAGGACTTTTTAAAGAACCATATGCAACTAAAATGACATCAATTGGTTTTGTAATACAGTAGTAAATGTTTCTTTTGTGAATTCTTCATTGACACAATTATTCAACCCCTTAAAGACTACCACTCTGAAGAACAGAGGTTCATTCAAGTGTTTTCAATCAGGTATTGAAAACACCTGTGGATGTCACGGCGCAGCAATAAAGCATAATAAGCACCAATTAGGCAGCTTTAAAATGACTGTGATACTCAGCTCCTTCTAGACATTTACTGGTGTGGTTACAAACATGGTGAAGTCAAGAGAATGGTCCAGGAAGACAAGAGAAGAGGTGATTACTCTTCACAGGAAGGGCAATGGCTATAAGAAGATTGCAAAGATGTTAAACATACCAAGAGAGACCATAGGAAGCATCATTCGCAAATTCAAGGCAAAGGGCACTGTTGAAACGCTACCTGGTCGTGGCAGAAAGAAGATGCTGACTTTGACTGCTGTGCGCTACCTGAAGCGTAGAGTGGAGAAAAGTCCCTGTGTGACTGCTGAGGAACTGAGAAAAGATTTGTCAGATGTGGGTTCTGAAGTTTCAGCTCAGACAATACGGCGCACACTGCGTAATGAAGGCCTCCATGCCAGAACTCCCAGGCGCACCCCCTTGCTGTCTCCAAAGAATAAGAAGAGTCGACTGCAGTATGCCAAAAGTCATGTGGACAAACCACAGAAGTTTTGGGATAGTGTTCTGTGGACTGATGAAACAAAATTAGAACTGTTTGGGCCCATGAATCAACGCTATGTTTGGAGGAGGAAGAACAAGGCCTATGAAGAAAAGAACACCTTGCCTACTGTGAAGCATGGCGGGGGGTAAATCATGCTTTGGGGCTGTTTTGCTTCTGCAGGTACAGGGAAGCTTCAGCGTGTGCAAGGTACCATGAATTCTCTTCAGTACCAGGAGATATTGGATGACAATGTGATGCAATCCGTCACAAACCTGAGGCTTGGGAGACGTTGGACCTTTCAACAGGACAATGATCCCAAGCATACCTCCAAGTCCACTAGAGCATGGTTGCAGATTAAAGGCTGGAACATTTTGGAGTGGCCATCGCAATCACCTGACTTAAATCCGATTGAGAACCTCTGGTGGGACTTAAAGAAAGCAGTTGCAGTGCGCAAGCCTAAGAATGTGACTGAACTGGAGGCTTTTGCCCATGACGAATGGGCGAAGATACCCGTAGATCGCTGCAAGACACTTGTGTCAAGCTATGCTTCACGTTTAAAAGCTGTTATAACTGTAAAAGGATGTTGTACTAAGTACTAAGATTGAATGTCACTTGGGGGTTGAATAAAACTGATAATGATGTGAGCACAGAAAAGACATTTGTGGTTATTTCATTATAAATGTTATGTTATATTTGTCTGACCTACACGTGCCTCTTTGATCTGGCTAGGGTCAGAGTGGGGCAGTCGGAACGCGCGTGCAGGCGCACTAAATCACGGCGGCAGTAGCAGCACATAACGGCCAATGACGGCCAATATACGCAGTACGTGCGTACAAAAGTGCGCCGACACCACGCAACCGGCAAATGAACGCATTTTTCTCAGAACGTGAAACCGCTGCTACAGACGTACAGAGTGCGCTGCGGCCGCATGGCAGCGTGTGTGCGTGATTAGGAGACGTCAGACGCTGCTAGTGTGCGGCCTACATAACGTTCAAACAGCCGGATTTCCCTAGAATTGCGTTGGTGAGTACCTGCGACTGTGCGACTGTGGTCGTCTGACCACTTAAGCGTATTCCGTGAAAAAATGCGTGCGCACGCATCGACGTACATTTTGACGGTGGCCGCAGAAAATGCGCTCATCTGTCCCTAGCCTTAATTGTAAGCAAGATGACTGAATGATCAAAATCAATGTCAAACTGGCCAAAACACTCAATTTCAGGGGGGGTTGAATAATTTTGAACACAACTGTACATGTGACATATATATATATCACATGATTATCTTAAAAACGGATTGTCCATGGACAACGCAATGGAGATTTATTTCCTTGAACTCGTTTTGTAGCACCCGCAAAGGGTCAAAGAATCTAGAAATTGGACCAAGCAGTAGCACTCAAATTCCAAAATGTGGCCATATTGGACAGACCTAAAGAACAAGGTCTTAAAGGTGACACCGGGCTCCCCCAGGTAAAGCACAATGTTCTTTTTTGTGTGTCCATTAAAGGGCCCTGATTTGGATTTGAGGGTCTGATCCCCTCATCGGATGTCCTTTTTGACCACTCGGGATCATCGGGTGCCTTTTCCTGCCTTATTCTGTGTGTTTCCATCTGGTTTTCTTTAAAATATCAGAAGCTGCCTCCAGGGTAATGCAGCATCAGGAATTATTGAGGAAACCCTCTGGTTGTCCCTAACACCCCGTTTATATAAGTGATTGAATCGTATGGGATCATGGTATATTCTGGTTTCTTTCCATCCACTGGTTGGGTTGATTGGACGCAAACATGAAAGTAATTCCATGATAATTAATGTCATTCTGTAATGAGCTATTGATCTTATGTGTCGCTTTCTTTGGGAGGTAATGGCATTCTGCAATCTTCTGGCCCCGGTGATTGATGCTCTGCATATCAGATTATCCTCCAGGCTTATTCACTAAGCACTGTCCCTTTATAAAAAAAATGTGGTTTAACTTCGGCGACCTACGTAGTATGGCGAATCTATGGTGCATTCACTGCCAAGGGATCTTCCACCGTAGTGTGCCACACCTCTCATCGTTCTTTCCGGCGTAGTTTCTGCCGTAGTGATTTAGCATAAATGTCACTATAGTTTCCCCAGGAGTTTCCTTCAGAGTTGTCCAGTATTGTTTCTACAGGATTTCTATGGAGATCACCTCTTTATAATGGCCAAAGTATACTCGTCGTGTTGCAACACCAGTGAAACAACGCTGAATGGAGAATAGCTGCAGTTTACGCTTTTTACAGAAGAAGTTGTTCAGTGTTATTTGCAGCAACTTCGGCTGCCAGTATTGAATTTTCCTTCTGTGGATAGACAAAATTCACTGTAAATGCAACAACAACAGTGACCACTGGTGCTTTGTGCATCACCTGTACTGTTTGTTGCATTCTCTCTACCAATTACATCAACCCCTGTTACATGTTCTCCTCTGATTGCGCTCTGTTACTGTTTCATAATCCATTAGTATAGTCTATTCCTCGGCTACATTCCTACACCTGGTTATATTCTATCCCCTGCATACATTCTATTCTCCTGGTTACATTTTATTCCCCTGGTTACATTCTATTCCCCTGGTTACATTCTATTCTCCTGGTTACATTCTATTCTGGTTACATTTTATTCCCCTGGTTACATTCTATTCCCCTGGTTACATTCTATTTCCCTGGTTACATTCTATTCTCCTGGTTACATTTTATTCCCCTGGTTACATTCTATTCTCCTGGTTACATTCTATTCTCCTGGTTACATTCTGGTTCCCATGGTTACATTCTATTCTCCTGGTTACATTCTGGTTCCCCTGGTTACATTCTATTCTCCTGGTTAAATTCTATTCCCCTGCATACATTGTATTCCCCTGGTTACATTCTATTCCCCTGGTTACATTCTGGTTCCCCTGGTTACATTCTATTCTCCTGGTTAAATTCTATTCCCCTGCATACATTGTATTCCCCTGGTTACATTCTATTCTCCTGGTTACATTAAATTCCCCTGGTTACATTCTATTCTGGTTACATGTTATTCCCCTGGTTACATTCTATTCTCCTGGTTACATTCTATTCCCCTGGTTACATTCTATTCCCCTGGTTACATTTTATTCCCCTGGTTACATTCTATTCCCCTGGTTACATTCTATTCTCCTGGTTACATTCTATTCCCCTGGTTACATTCTATTCTCCTGGTTACATTCTATTCCCCTGGTTACATTCTATTCTCCTGGTTACATTCTATTCTGGTTACATGTTATTCCCCTGGTTACATTCTATTCTCCTGGTTACATTCTATTCTCCTGGTTACATTTTATTCCCCTGGTTACATTCTATTCTCCTGGTTACATTCTATTCCCCTGGTTACATTCTATTCTCCTGGTTACATTCTATTCCCCTGGTTACATTCTATTCCCCTTGTTACATTCTATTCTCCTGGTTACATTCTATTCCCCTGGTTACATTCTATTCCCCTGGTTACATTCTATTCTGGTTACATTTTATTCCCCTGGTTACATTCTATTCTGGTTACATTCTATTCCCCTGGTTACATTCTATTCCCCTGGTTACATTTTATTCCCCTGGTTACATTCTATTCTGGTTACATTCTATTCTCCTGGTTACATTCTATTCTGGTTACATTCTATTCCCCTGGTTACATTCTATTCCCCTGGTTACATTCTATTCCCCTGGTTACATTCTATTCTCCTGGTTACATTCTATTCCCCTGGTTACATTTTATTCCCCTGGTTACATTCTATTCTCCTGGTTACATTCTATTCTCCTGGTTACATTCTATTCTCCTGGTTACATTCTATTCTGGTTACATTTTATTCCCCTGGTTACATTCTATTCTCCTGGTTACATTCTATTCCCCTGGTTACATTCTATTCTCCTGGTTACATTCTATTCCCCTGGTTACATTCTATTCTGGTTACATGTTATTCCCCTGGTTACATTCTATTCTGGTTACATTTTATTCCCCTGGTTACATTCTATTCTCCTGGTTACATTCTATTCCCCTGGTTACATTCTATTATCCTGGTTACATTCTATTCTGGTTACATTTTATTCCCCTGGTTACATTCTATTCCCCTGGTTACATTCTATTCTCCTGGTTACATTCTATTATCCTGCTTATATTCTGATTTCCTGATACATTCTACTCCCCTGGTGACTAGTGATGGGCTGAACACCCCCGTGTTTGGTTCGCTTTCGAACTCGAACACCCGAAAAAGTTTGACCGCAAACTCGAACACAATGCGAGACAATTTGACTCGAATGCTTGAAAAGTAAGGTCCCCTCCAAGAGGGCATATATGCAAGATATTGGCCATAAAAGGTGTATGGGGGTCCGGGTACTGCCCCAGGGGGACAGGAAACAATGAATTTTTTTTAAAAAAATTTTTTAACCCTTTCACTGCTGAGTGCATAGCCATTTCACCGCTGTGCGCTGAGCTCATTTTTACCGCTTTTGCTCATTTTTACCGCTTTTGCTCATGTTTAAACGCGATTTGACGCCATGGGAAATGTTTGACCAACAACGAGTGGGAAATGTTTGACCAATAACGAGTGGGAAATGTTTGACCAACACACAGGACAGGGTATACAAGGACGCATTCTAACACAAGCCCAAATCGATCAGTGTTAGAGTGGTCAGGGATAGCCACAATGGTACACAAGGGGTATCTATCATATAAGCCAAAAATCGATCAGCGTTCGAGTGGTCAAGGAATAGCCAAGGACTGGTACACGGGGTTTCTCATACAAGCCAGGTAACAACGGAGACTGAAAAATCAACCAAGTAGTGAATCGCGAGGAGACACTCAGAACTGAGGGAACCAAACTCCACGACAGGGCGATGAGCCGGATCGCGCTGTCTGTATTTAAACCCGGTGGGTGCGCGTCATCTTGCCGCGCCCCACCACTTGACCAGCCTGCAAGCTCTGGAAGCCGGCAAAACTCCTGGCACCTGGCTTGTCGATGGTGCCGCCGGGTGGCAGGGCCCCCTCTGTGCCCCAGACGTAACAGATACGCTCATGCACACCACGCATTACTGTGAGTTTTATTGCTGTGGAACTGTGTTATGTCCTTTTTTTGTTTTGGAAGGGGAGAAAAGCTGTTACGGGTTGAGGAAGTTTACGGGGGGGCCTCATCGGAGGTTCAGTAAGGGGCCCCATCATTTCTGATGGCTGCCCTGTATGCAGTGGCGTAGCGTGGGGGGGGGGCTGGGGGGGCCGTGGCCCCGGGCGCAGTTTTCTTAGGGGCGCATAATTTCAAAAGAAATTTGCGCCCCTAAAAGTTGAGGCCTGGACTAACCCGCCGGGCCCTCGGGCGCCGCCAAAGGGGCCGCGGGTTGAGGGGGCCCAGATGCCGGGCAGCGGGAGTGCCTGCCCGGTCCTGAACAGTGAGTCCGTGTTGAAGGGGAGGCGGCTGCATGCAGGCGCAGGTCACGTGGTCCGGCTAATCAGGTGGTACTGAGTCTCTGTACCACCTGACTGGCCGGACTGCGTGACCTGCGCACGCACGCAGCCGCCTCCCCTTCAACACGGACTCACGCGCTGTTCAGGACCGGGCAGGCACTCTCGCTGCACGGCATCTGGGCCCCAACCCCTGCTGGATCCGGAGCTGGGGCAATATCCATGTATGAGCTGGCTGCCGCTGGGGCAATATCCAGGTGAGTGTTGGGGCAAGTATCCATGTGTGAGCTGGGGCAATATCCATGTGTGAGCTGGGGCAATATCCATGTGTGAGCTGGGGCAATATCCATGTGTGAGCTGGGGCAAGTATCCATGTGTGAGCTGGGGCAATATCCATGTGTGAGCTGGGGCAATATCCATGTGTGAGCTGGGGCAATATCCATGTGTTAGCTGGGGCAATATCCATGTGTGAGCTGGCTGGGGCAATATTCATGTGAGAGCTGGGGCAATATAGTTACATAGTTACATAGTTATATAGGCTGAAAAAAGACATGCACCCATCGGGTTCAGCCTCTCCCACATAACCTACTGCTGTTGATCCAAAAGAAGGCAAAAAAACCCAGTCTGAAATGCTCGCCAATATGCAACATACTGGGAAAAAATTCCTTCTTGACCCCAGAATGGCAGTCAGATTTCTCCTTGGATCAAGAAGCTTTTACCCACATATTAAATATTATAACCCTTAATATTCTGTGTCTGCAGGAAGTCATCCAGTCGCTTTTTTAAAAGTCTGTACAGACTCTGACCCAACCACCTCAACAGGCAGAGAATTCCACAGCTTTATTGTTCTCACCGTAAAATAACCCTTCCTATGCTTTAAGCTAAATTTTCTTTCTTCCAGTCTAAATGGATGACCCCGTGTCCTGTGTATAGTCCTGATAATGAATAGGTTATCAGACAATGGTTGATAATGGCCCCGTATATATTTATATAAGGTTATCAGATCCCCTCTAAGGCGCCTTTTCTCTAAACTAAACAGGTTTAAGCTTGTTAGTCTTTCCTCATAACTTAACCCTTCCATCCCCCTTATTAATTTAGTTGCCCGTCTCTGCACTTTTTCTAGCGATATAATATCTTTTTTTAAGACAGGTGCCCAAAATTGCACGGCATATTCAAGGTGCGTCTGACCATTGATTTATACAGAGGCAAAATATGTTTTCATCCCGTGAGTGAACTCCCCTTTTAATGCATGCCAGTACTTTGCTGGCCTTGGCGGCTGCTGTTTGACATTGCACATTGTTACTTAGTTTGAAGTCTATGATTATCCCAAATCCTTCTCCTGCTTGGATTTCCCTAACTCCGTACCATTTAGGGTATAAATTGCTTGTGTGTTCTTCACTCCAAAGTGCATAACTTTGCATTTATCTAGATTAAATTTCATCTGCCATTTAAGTGCCCAGTCCCCCAATCTATCTAAATCCCTCTGCAGCGAAGTAACATCCTGCTCACATTGTATTACTTTTCCTAGTTTGTGTCATCTGCAAACACTGATACATGACTTTCAATGCCTATCTCAAGGTCATTTATAAATAAATTGAATAGTATTGGTCCTATAACAGACCCCTGAGGGACACCACTTACCACTGGTGTCCATCTTGAAAATGTACCATTTTATGACCACTCTCTGTACCCTCTTTTAGCCAGTTTTCTATCCAAGAACAAGTATTTTCATCTAGACCATTTTTCTTTAATTTAAATAGTAACCTTTTGTGTGGAACTGTGTCGAAAGCTTTGGCAAAATCTAAGTAAATCACACCACTGCGACCACCTGATCTATACTGACACTATCACACTGTGACCCCCTGATCTATACTGACACTATCACACTGTGACCCCCTGATCTATACTGACACTATCACACTGTGACCCCCTGATCTATACTTCTACTTACTTCCTCATAGAACGTAATTAGGTTAGTCTGACATGATCTGTGTTTCATGAAACCATGCTGATTTTTGCCAATTACATTATACCTCCCAATAAATTCCTGAATATTATCCCTTAGTAACCCCTCAAATACTTTCCCAGCCACAGATGTTAAGCTCACAGGTCTATAATTCCCAGGCACAAATTTTAAACCTTTCTTAAATATAGGGACCACGTCAGCTTTTCTCCAATCCTCTGGTACTATTCCTGAAATAAAAAATCTTGAAAGATTAAGAACAGAGGTTTACATATTTCAACACATAGCTCTCTCAGTACTCGCGGGTGAATTTCCATCTGGCCCTGGGGCTTTATTCACATTCACATTGTTTAATTTCTGTAAAACCTTGTCCTGAGTCACCAGTCACTTTGTATTAGTAAGTTTTTATTAATGAGTTTCATGTCTCCTGTTATAGGTTTCTCTTTGATAAATACTGAAGAAAAATAATCATTTAAAATTTCTGCCTTATCCTGATCTTCAGTTAACAATAGCCCTGACTCAGATTTTAGTGAACCTACATTTTCACTCTTGGGTTTTTTAGAAATTATGTACCTAAAGAATCCATGTGTGAGCTGGGGCAATATCCATGTGTGAGCTGGCTGGGGCAATATCCATGTGTGAGCTGGCTGGGGCAATATTCATGTGAGAGCTGGGGCAATATCCATGTGTGAGCTGGGGCAATATTCATGTGAGAGCTGGGGCAATATCCATGTGTTAGCTGGGGCAATATCCATGTGTTAGCTGGGGCAATATCCATGTGTTAACTGGGGCAATATCCAGGTGAGAGCTGGCTGGGGCAATATCGATAACGTTTCCACAGGTTGGGGGGGCGCACAATTCTTGGCTGCCCCGGGCGCTGACAACCCACGCTACTCCACTGCCTGTATGCATCCGGTACACGGGTCAGTGCACCCAAATATTGGGCCTTTGGTGCCAGCTAGTGCCTTCACATCGTAACCCCTCTGAGGTATTTCGGAAGAGTGCAGGGTTGGACCCTGCGGTCAAATATTGAAATGATGTCGGAGTTTGTCTGCCCTCTGCCTACATTCGTCTATTGGCTTCATTTCTCCTCTGCTTGTGTTCTATTCTATCTTTACATTCTAATGTGGGTTATATTCTATAACCTGTTTACATTTCATTCTTTGCTGCTTCCTTTCCATTAGATTTCATCCCATTCTGTGATTACATGTTGCCTGTTGATTTATTTTTATCCCTTGGTTACATGTTTCCTGCTGGTTCCTTTTTATCCCTTTGTTACATGTTTCCTGCTGGTTCCTTTTTATCCCTTGGTTACATGTTGCCTGCTGGTTCCTTTTTATCCCTTGGTTACATGTTTCCTGCTGGTTCCTTTTTATCCCTTGGTTACATGTTGCCTGCTGGTTCCTTTTTATCCCTTGGTTACATGTTTCCTGCTGGTTCCTTTTATCCCTTGGTACATGTTTCCTGTTGGTTCCTTCTTACCCCTTGGTTACATGTTGCCTGCTGGTTTCCTTATCCCCTTGGTTACATGTTTCCTGCTGTTCCTTTTTATCCCTTTGTTACATGTTTCCTGCTGGTTCCTTCTTATCCCCTTGGTTACATGTTGCCTGCTGGTTCCTTTTTATCCCTTGGTTACATGTTTCCTGCTGGTTCCTTTTATCCCCTTGGTTACGTTGCCTGCTGGTTCCTTTTTATCCCTTGGTTACATGTTTCCTGCTGGTTCCTTTTTTTCCCTTGGTTACATGTTTCCTGCTGGTTCCTTTTTATCCCTTGGTTACATGTTGCCTACTGGTTCCTTTTTATCCCTTGGTTACATGTTTCCTGCTGGTTCCTTTTTATCCCTTGGTTACATGTTGCCTGCTGGTTCCTTTTTATCCCTTGGTTACATGTTGCCTGCTGGTTCCTTTTTATCCCTTGGTTACATGTTGCCTGCTGGTTCCTTTTTATCCCTTGGTTACATGTTTCCTGCTGGTTCCTTTTTTTCCCTTGGTTACATGTTTCCTGCTGGTTCCTTTTTATCCCTTGGTTACATGTTTCCTGCTGGTTCCTTTTTATCCCTTGGTTACATGTTTCCTGCTGGTTCCTTTTTATCCCTTTGTTACATGTTGCCTGCTGGTTCCTTTTTATCCCTTGGTTACATGTTGCCTGCTGGTTCCTTTATATCCCTTGGTTACATGTTGCCTGACGATTTATTTTTATCCCTTGGTTACATGTTTCCTGCTGGTTCCTTTTTTCCCTTGGTTACATGTTTCCTGCTGGTTCCTTTTTATCCCTTGGTTACATGTTTCCTGCTGGTTCCTTTTTATCCCTTGGTTACATGTTGCCTGCTAGTTCCTTTTTTTCCCCTTGGTTACATGTTGCCTGCTGGTTCCTTTTTATCCCTTTGTTACATGTTTCCTGTTGGTTCCTTTTTATCCCTTGGTTACATGTTTCCTGTTGGTTCCTTCTTATCCCTTGGTTACATGTTGCCTATTGGTTCCTTTTTATCCCTTGTTACATGGTGCCTGATGATTTATTTTTATCCCTTGGTTACATGTTGCCTGTTGGTTCCTTTTTATCCCCTTGGTTAAATGTTTACTGCTGAGTTCCTTTTTATCCCCTGGTTACATGTTGCCTGCTGGTTCCTTTTTATCCCTTGGTTACATGTTGCTTGCTGGTTCCTTTTTTTTCCCTTGGTTACATGTTGCCTGCTGGTTCCTTTTTATCCCTTGGTTACATGTTTCCTGTTGGTTCCTTTTTATCCCTTGGTTACATGTTTCCTGCTGGTTCCTTTTTATCCCTTGGTTACATGTTGCCTATTGGTTCCTTTTTATCCCCTTGCTTGGTTCCTTCTTATCCCCTGGTTACATGTTGCCTGCTGGTTCCTTTTTATCCCTTGGTTACATGTTGCTTGCTGGTTCCTTTTTTTTCCCTTGGTTACATGTTTCCTGCTGGTTCCTTTTTATCCCTTGGTTACATGTTTCCTGTTGGTTCCTTTTTATCCCTTGGTTACATGTTTCCTGCTGGTTCCTTTTTATCCCTTGGTTACATGTTGCCTATTGGTTCCTTTTTATTCCCCTTGCTTGTTCCTTCTTATCCCCTGGTTACATGTTGCCTGCTGGTTCCTTTTTATCCCTTGGTTACATGTTGCTTGCTGGTTCCTTTTTTTTCCCTTGGTTACATGTTGCCTGCTGGTTCCTTTTTATCCCTTGGTTACATGTTGCCTGCTGGTTCCTTTTTATCCCTTGGTTACATGTTTCCTGTTGGTTCCTTTTTATCCCTTGGTTACATGTTTCCTGCTGGTTCCTTTTTATCCCTTGGTTACATGTTTCCTGTTGGTTCCTTCTTATCCCTTGGTTACATGTTTCCTGCTGGTTCCTTTTTATCCCTTGGTTACATGTTTCCTGCTGGTTCCTTTTTATCCCTTGGTTACATGTTTCCTGTTGGTTCCTTCTTATCCCTTGGTTACATGTTTCCTGCTGGTTCCTTTTTATCCCTTGGTTACATGTTTCCTACTGGTTCCTTTTTATCCCTTGGTTACATGTTTCCTGCTGGTTCCTTTTTATCCCTTGGTTACATGTTGCCTGCTGGTTCCTTTTCATCCCTTGGTTACATGTTGCCTGCTGGTTCCTTTTTATCCCTTGGTTACATGTTGCCTGTTGGTTCCTTCTTATCCCTTGGTTACATGTTGCCTGCAGGTTCCTTTTTATCCCTTGGTTACATGTTGCCTGTTGGTTCCTTTTTATCCCTTGGTTACATGTTGCCTGCTGGTTCCTTTTCATCCCTTGGTTACATGTTGCTTGCTGGTTCCTTTTTTTCCCCTTGGTTATATGTTGCCTGCTGGTTCCTTTTTATCCCTTGGTTACATGGTGCCTGCTGGTTCCTTTTTATCCCTTGGTTACATGTTGCCTGCTGGTTCCTTTATATCCCTTGGTTACATGGTGCCTGATGATTTATTTTTATCCCTTGGTTACATGTTTCCCGCTGGTTCCCTTGGTTACATGTTTCCTGCTGGTTCCTTTATATCCCTTGGTTACATGGTGCCTGATGATTTATTTTTTTCCCTTGGTTACATGTTTCCTGCTGGTTCCTTTTTATCCCTTGGTTACATGTTGCCTGCTGGTTCCTTTTTTTCCCCTTGGTTACATGTTGCCTGCTGGTTCCTTTTTATCCCTTGGTTACATGTTGCCTGCTGGTTCCTTTATATCCCTTAGTTACATGGTGCCTGATGATTTATTTGTTTCCCTTGGTTACATGTTTCCTGCTGGTTCCTTTTTATCCCTTTGTTACATGTTTCCTGCTGGTTCCTTTATATCCCTTGGTTACATGTTGCCTGCTGGTTCCTTTTTATCCCTTGGTTACATGTTGCCTATTGGTTCCTTTTTATCCCTTGGTTACATGTTGCCTGTTGGTTCCTTTTTATCCCTTGGTTACATGTTGCCTGCTGGTTCCTTCTTATTCCCTGGTTACATGTTGCCTGCTTGTTCCTTTTTTTATCCCTTGGTTACATGTTTCCTGCTGGTTCCTTCTTATCCCCTTGGTTACATGTTTCCTGCTGGTTCCTTTTTATCCCTTGGTTACATGTTTCCTGCTGGTTCCTTCTTATCCCCTTGGTTACATGTTTCCTGCTGGTTCCTTTTTATCCCTTGGTTACATTTTGCCTGCTGGTTCCTTCGTATCACCTTGGTTACATGTTTCCTGCTGGTTCCTTCTTATCCCATTGGTTACATGTTGCCTGCTGGTTCCTTTTTATCCCTTGGTTACATGTTTCCTGCTGGTTCCTTCTTATCCCCTTGGTTACATGTTGCCTGCTGGTTCCTTTTTATCCCTTGGTTACATGCCTGCTGGTTCCTTTTTCCCTTGGTTACATGTTTCCTGTTGGTTCCTTCTTATCCCTTGGTTACATGTTTCCTCCTGGTTCCTTTTTATCCCTTGGTTACATGTTTCCTGCTGGTTCCTTTTTATCCCTTGGTTACATGTTTCCTGATGGTTCCTTTTTATCCCTTGGTTACATGTTTCCTCCTGGTTCCTTTTTATCCCTTGGTTACATGTTTCCTGCTGGTTCCTTTTTATCCCTTGGTTACATGTTTCCTGATGGTTCCTTTTTATCCCTTGGTTACATGTTTCCTGATGGTTCCTTTTTATCCCTTGGTTACATGTTGCCTGCTGGTTCCTTTTTTTCCCCTTGGTTACATGTTGCCTGCTGGTTCCTTTTTATCCCTTGGTTACATGTTGCCTGCTGGTTCCTTTATATCCCTTAGTTACATGGTGCCTGATGATTTATTTGTTTCCCTTGGTTACATGTTTCCTGCTGGTTCCTTTTTATCCCTTTGTTACATGTTTCCTGCTGGTTCCTTTATATCCCTTGGTTACATGTTGCCTGCTGGTTCCTTTTTATCCCTTGGTTACATGTTGCCTATTGGTTCCTTTTTATCCCTTGGTTACATGTTGCCTGTTGGTTCCTTTTTATCCCTTGGTTACATGTTGCCTGCTGGTTCCTTCTTATTCCCTGGTTACATGTGGCCTGCTTGTTCCTTTTTTTATCCCTTGGTTACATGTTTCCTGCTGGTTCCTTTTTATCCCTTGGTTACATGTTTCCTGCTGGTTCCTTCTTATCCCATTGGTTACATGTTTCCTGCTGGTTCCTTTTTATCCCTTGGTTACATTTTGCCTGCTGGTTCCTTCGTATCACCTTGGTTACATGTTTCCTGCTGGTTCCTTCTTATCCCATTGGTTACATGTTGCCTGCTGGTTCCTTTTTATCCCTTGGTTACATGTTTCCTGCTGGTTCCTTCTTATCCCCTTGGTTACATGTTGCCTGCTGGTTCCTTTTTATCCCTTGGTTACATGTTTCCTGCTGGTTCCTTTTTTTCCCTTGGTTACATGTTTCCTGTTGGTTCCTTCTTATCCCTTGGTTACATGTTTCCTCCTGGTTCCTTTTTATCCCTTGGTTACATGTTGCCTGCTGGTTCCTTTTTATCCCTTGGTTACATGTTTCCTGATGGTTCCTTTTTATCCCTTGGTTACATGTTTCCTCCTGGTTCCTTTTTATCCCTTGGTTACATGTTTCCTGCTGGTTCCTTTTTATCCCTTGGTTACATGTTTCCTGATGATTCCTTTTTATTCCCTTGGTTACATGTTTCCTGCTGGTCCCTTTTATCCCTTGGTTACATGGTGCCTGCTGTGTTCCTTTTTATCCCTTGGTTACATGTTTCCTGCTGGTTCCTTTTTATCCCTTGGTTACATGTTTCCTGCTGGTTCCTTTTTATCCCTTGGTTACATGTTTCCTGCTGGTTCCTTTTTATCCCTTGATTACATGTTTCCTGCTGGTGCTTTTTATCCCTTGGTTACATGTTTCCTGCTGGTTCCTTTTTATCCCTTGGTTACATTGTTGCCGGTTGGTTCCTTTTTATCCCTTGGTTAGATGTTTCCTGCTGGTTCCTTTTTATCCCTTGGTTACATTGTTGCCGGTTGGTTCCTTTTTATCCCTTGGTTACATGTTTCCTGCTGGTTCTTTTTTATCCCTTGGTTACATTGTTGCCGGTTGGTTCCTTTTTATCCCTTGGTTACATGTTTCCTGCTGGTTCCTTTTTATCCCTTGGTTACATGTTGCCTGCTGGTTCCTTTTTATCCCTTGGTTACATGTTTCCTGCTGGTTCCTTTTTATCCCTTGGTTACATGTTTCCTGCTGGTTCCTTTTTATCCCTTGGTTACATGTTGCCTGCTGGTTCCTTTTTATCCCTTGGTTACATGTTTCCTACTGGTTCCTTTTTATCCCTTGGTTACATGTTTCCTACTGGTTCCTTTTTATCCCTTGGTTACATGTTTCCTACTGGTTCCTTTTTATTAGGGATAGACCGATATAATTTTTTCATGGTCGATACCGATACAGATTATCGGCAGCTTTTCTGGCCGATAGTCGATATTTGTTGCCGATATTCTGTAAATTGAAAGTACTGAAAAAAACAGCACAAATCTGACTATGCCACGAACTCAATGGCCTAAATAACAATCTTCGTGCAAACGTTTCCACCGGTGCAAAAAACATTTAACGCGAGGGGCAAAACCCTTTACACCGAATGCCATATTACATAGTCAGCGGAACAAACGCACATAATCGTCTACCGCGGGTGAACTTGCGAACCCTGCGTGAGCTATACTGTACGCGTCGATCTGTACTTAACATTGTGAGCGCAAATGCCTTTGTGCGCTGGTAGCGCATGATGGCATGGTATTACAATCTCTGCGCAGTTTGTAACGCACAGCATTTGCGCGTATAATTTTAGCAACTCCTAAAAGCTGAAACGTCCTGGCCGAAACCAAATACACCAGCCAAAAAAAAAAATGCAGCAAAGTATAGTTACACATTCCACTCATACCCAAACCAATAAAATGGAGAAGTTGTGCGTGCATGTATTATTCTTGCAGCATATATGCTGACTTGTGGTTGTGGTTCTTAATTCTGATTGGCTGAATTGCGTGAAAAAAAAATGACAGCACACTGATTTCTGCACGCAACGGTACTGAGTGAGCATTTGGGCGCGTCCGGTTTATGTGCGTTATTGATCGGATCAAAAATGCGTGAGGATTGTAATTCCAGCGGTGATTTGCGCACGCAAACGTTTAACGCTTGGTGCAAAACTTCACGCTTTGCGCGAGCGTTTTTTGCGCAAAGATTGTATATAGCCAATGTGTTTAACATGTAAACATTGCACCACGTCACTTCATTTATTCAATTTATTAAGAATTTTTATTTTATTTAATCTTTTATTTTTTACAAACAATCAGACGGTGTCTTTGGCTTTCTTAAAGATCCCGCATATGATCTTGTATATAAGGGGTTCAGCAACCTTGGCCTCCAAAGGGTTATATTACAAAGTTATATTACAGCTCTGGTTAAGCAGTCACTTTGAATATTGCCCCACGTTTTGGAATTACATCTGCTATGATGCTCATCTTCTCATTAGGTTCTTGGAGCCTCATGAGAAATCCAGTTCCAAAACATCTGGAGGTCCTAGGTTGCTGGACCCTGCTGTAGAAATAGACCCTGCATCTCCTGTATAGGGAATTCCCTGCCAGATGGGATGAAGCCCCATTTCTGTTGCCATCACGCTCATGCACAATACGGTCAGTGAGCAGGGTCATTCTGCAGTGAGGGCTTACAGCCTAATGTGGAGAAGCCCCAGATTCGCGCAGTTCTGTGGGATCTTGCATGTCGCAGCTGCAGTGAGCAAACTTGTCCAAATATCGGCAAATAAAATGCCGATACCGATATCAGTAATTTTCTGAATATCGGCGCCGATAATCGGCTAAACCGATATATCGGTCTATCCCTACTTTTTATCCCTTGGTTACATGTTTCCTGCTGGTTCCTTTTTATCCCTTGGTTACATGTTTCCTGCTGGTTCCTTTTTATCCCTTGGTTACATGTTTCCTGCTGGTTCCTTTTTATCCCTTGGTTACATGTTTCCTGCTGGTTCCTTTTTATCCCTTGGTTACATGTTTCCTGCTGGTTCCTTTTTATCCCTTGGTTACATGTTTCCTGCTGGTTCCTTTTTATCCCTTGGTTACATGTTTCCTGCTGGTTCCTTTTTATCCCTTGGTTATATGTTGCCTACTGGTTCCTTTTTATCCATTGGCTACATGGTGCCTGCTGGTTCCTTTTTATCCCTTGTTACATGTTCCATGTTGGTTCCTTCTTATCCCTTCGTTACATGTTGCCTGCTGGTTCCTTTTTATCCCTTGGTTATATGTTGCCTACTGGTTCCTTTTTATCCATTGGCTACATGGTGCCTGCTGGTTCCTTTTTATCCCTTGGTTACATGTTTCCTACTGGTTCCTTTTTATCCCTTGGTTATATGTTGCCTACTGGTTCCTTTTTATCCCTTGGTTACATGTTTCCTACTGGTTCCTTTTTATCCCTTGGTTACATGTTTCCTGCTGGTTCCTTTTTATCCCTTGGTTACATGTTGCCTGCTGGTTCCTTTTCATCCCTTGGTTACATGTTGCCTGTTGGTTCTTTTTTATCCCTTGGTTCCATTCCCTGGTTACCATCTGTCTCCTGTTTGGATCATCTCCTGGTTACACTCGCTCCCCAGAGCACTGTACATATGTTTCTAGAATCTGATGTGTGTTTGGAGATGCACATCACATGGCTGTCGTTGCAGCTGGGAGGATGATGGTCCCTGGGGTAAACACATTCCCAGGAGGTCTCGATCTAGAAATCCCATTTCCTGACACTTCATTTTTTCTGACAGTTTATTCAGTAATCTTCAGTAATCCGGTTTAATTCCTGAGTCTCCTGACTATTTACACGGATTACATTGTCAGCGTCGATTAATCCTTCAAATTATCCCAACGTCTTCCTCTACGGCGTCCTGTGCGAGCCAGGTTTCCTTACAAACTCTTCTAGGGAGGACACGAGTCGCATGGGCTGGTCACACCTTGTGCAAAGCTCTAAAAAAGTCAAATGACCAAAAAACGTCCTGGCATTTTAGCGAATGGCACTGGAGGTGTGACTAGAAATGTGCTATTCCAGACCAGATGATGTCACAATATATTGGGGCTATTTATGTCAATAAAAATGGGATTTAGAATGAAAAGCAAAGTGTCTCATTTACAGCCAGCGATTTCTAACAGCATTTATTATAGTTTACAGACTCATTGCTGAGAGTTTTATTACTGTGCAGCTCTGATACACCCGCACACCCCAAACATATGGATGAGGCCCTGTAAAGATACACCCCAAATATATGGAGGGGAGCCCCTAAAAAGAATCCCTTCTCGCCCGCTTCTAGGACTCATGAGAGCTCCCTGCACACGCTGCAGACCCACGAGGGGTTTATTTCATAAAAATGTTATCTGTTTAAAGCAGGGGGTGAAGTCGAGCAGGAATGCGTGGGAACGCAGTTCCTCCACTATTTTTGCAGAGGGAATGGAGTTCCCATTGGTCCCACTCCCTATAAAGGTTGTATTCAGGTGTTCACACAGATCACTCCCTTTTAAGTCACAATAAATATATGATTTATCACATATTTTTGCTAAGCTCCATATATATAATATTATGATAAATGATATAATAAAATGATAATTGCTAATTTGGGGACAGATATCTTGGCAAGTTCCCACGCTTCCTCTTTAGGACTTGCCCCTGGTTAAAGGCTTGGCAGAAACGCGCTGTCACAGCACAAAGTGCCCTATTTTGTGGTTATCATTACGGCCGCCCTCAGCGTGTTGGATGACCAGGAGACCACAGTGCAATTAAGGTGAAATATGCAATAACATGAAAAGGTCCTCTTCTGCAAACATGTCTCCTAAGTAAATCATGCAACATATATGTTTTTATCGCAGTCCCCAGCAGTGCGAAAATCAGCCGCTTGCGTCCTCACCCCACGCTACGTGCCATCCCTGTGCTTTCTGTCCGTCTTGCTGGTGTGTGGAAGCAGTGAAGGTGTTATATTACATACATGCTTTCTTTTGTTTTCAGTCTTTTTAACCCTGTCAGTCCGGTGAAATTCAGGGTTTAAGAAGCAGGGGGCTGCTCTGGGGCCTGGGATGTAATGGCACTGGTGCATAGGCCTGTACTAGCCAACGGAACGCCAGAAGATAGTCCCATGCTCAGGAGAGCCTCTCTGGAGCAGCCCAGGGCAAGCGAAGAAGAACAGAAGTCCAATGTAAGTAAGATATCAGTGTGATTGCTCAGGTCCTCCTCACTGCTCTTTCTCCATTCAATCTCTGTCCCAGCTCATCCCAGAGGTGTTGGATGGGGTTGCTATCAGGGTTCTGTGCGGCCAGTCAAGTTCTTCCAACCAAAATCATCAGAGCGTTGGATGCAGGTCTTTATGGACCTTGTTTTGTGCACTGGAATGGAATAGAAAAGGGCTTTGCCCAAAATGTCCCCACTAGTTTAGGCCCCAAAATCTCCCTCTCTTTTCCTCTCCTAATGTGTGTGGGTGTCTTTTTAGGGGTTCCTCCATATATTCAGGGTGTGCGGGTGTCTTTTATGGGGTTCCTCCATATATTCAGGCTGTACGGGTGTCTTTTTAGGGGCCCCCCATATATTCAGGGTGTGTGGGTGTCTTTTTAGGGGTTCCTCCATATATTCAGGGTGTGCGGGTGTCTTTTATGGGGTTCCTCCATATATTCAGGCTGTACGGGTGTCTTTTTAGGGGCTCCCCCATATATTCAGGGTGTGCGGGTGTGTTTTTAGGGGCTCCTCCATATATTCAGGGTGTGTGGGTGTCTTTTTAGGTGCTCCTCCATATATTCAGGGTGTGTGGGTGTCTTTTTAGGGGTTCCTCCATATATTCAGGGTGTGTGGGTGTCTTTTTAGGGGTTCCTCCATATATTCAGGGTGTGTGGGTGTTTTTAGGAGTTTCTTTATATATTCAGGGTGTGTGGGTGTTTTTAGGAATTTATATATTCAGGGTGTGTGGGCGTTTTTAAGGGTTTCTTTATATTTTCGGGGTATGCGGGTGTCTTTAGGGGTTTAAATATTCGGGGTATGCGGGTGTCTTTTAAGGGATTTATATATTTGGGGTATGCGGGTGTCTTTTTAGGGGTTTATATTTTCGGGGTATGTGCGTGTCTTTTTAGGGGTTTATATATTCAGGTGTGTGGGTGTTTTTAGGAATTATATATTCAGGGTGTGTGTGGGCGTTTTTAAGGGTTTCTTTATATTTATGCGGGTGTCTTTAGGGGTTTAAATATTCGGGGTATGCGGGTGTCTTTTAAGGGATTTATATATTTGGGGTATGCGGGTGTCTTTTTAGGGGTTTATATTTTCGGGGTATGTGCGTGTCTTTTTAGGGGTTTATATATTCAGGTATGCGGGTGTCTTTTTAGGGGTTTATATATTCGGGGTATGCGGGTGTCTTTTTAGGGGTTTATATATTCGGGGTAGGGCTGTGCAATATTGACAAAATAATCATATTGCGATTTCTTGAAGGAATACTGCGATTGCGATTTTATTTGCGATTTAGCCAATTGTTTTTGCTTTTTCAAACATGCTACATACATTCTAAATGTATTCAGTATTCAGCACATGGATTCTGCCCCAGCACATGGATGTACTGCCCCAGCACATGGATATACTGCCCCAGCACATGGATATACTGCCCCAGCACATGGATATACTGCCCCAGCACATGGATATACTGCCCCAGCACATGGATATACTGCCCCAGCACATGGATATACTGACCCAGCACATGGAAATGCTGCCCCAGCACATGGAAATGCTGCCCCAGCACATGGATATACTGCCCCAGCACATGGATATACTGCCCCAGCTCATGGATATACTGCCCCAGCTCACCTCTGTGCGCCACGTGTTCGGCTCCCTGTTAACTTCTGGCGGCATGGAGCTTGGGCGCTCGCCTGGGGGAACCATGTGACGAGCCGCGAGAACGTGGCTCGTCACGTGGTTCCCCCTGCGAGCGCCCAAAGCACCATGCCGCCGGAAGTTAACAGGGAGCCGAAAATTGCAGCCTTATGCGATTTAGAAATTGCATGGTCGGAAATCGCGATTCGATTGCGATTGCAATTAATTGCACAGCCCTAATTCGGGGTATGCGGGTGTCTTTTTAGGGGTTTATGTATTCGGGGTATGCGCGTGTCTTTTTAGGGGTTTATATATTCGGGTATGCGGGTGTCTTTTTAGGTGTTTATATATATTCGGGTATGCGGGTGTCTTTTTAGGGGTTTATATATTCGGGTATGCGGGTGTATTTTTAGGGGTTTATATATTCGGGTATGCGGGTGTCTTTTTAGGGGTTTATATATTCGGGGTATGCGGGTGTCTTTTTAGGGGTTTATATATTTGGGTATGCGGGTGTCTTTTTTTAGGGGTTTATATATTCGGGGTATGCGGGTGTCTTTTTAGGGGTTTATATTTTCGGGGTATGTGCGTGTCTTTTTAGGGGTTTATATATTCGGGTATGCGGGTGTCTTTTTAGGGGTTTATATATTCGGGGTATGCGGGTGTCTTTTTAGGGGTTTATAAATATATATTCGGGGTATGCGGGTGTCTTTTTAGGGGTTTATATATTTGGGGTATGCGCGTGTCTTTTTAGGGGTTTATATATTCGGGTATGCGGGTGTCTTTTTAGGTGTTTATATATATTCGGGTATGCGGGTGTCTTTTTAGGGGTTTATATATTCGGGTATGCGGGTGTCTTTTTAGGGGTTTATATATTCGGGGTATGCGCGTGTCTTTTTAGGGGTTTATATATTTGGGGTATGCGGGTGTCTTTTTAGGGGTTTATTTATGCGGGTGTATAACGGAGCTGCACACATTAAATCTCGCAGCAACGAGTCTATAAGCTATAATAAATGCTGTTGGAAATCGCTGGCTGTGCTCTTGTTCCAAACGACATTGTTATTGGCCCCGCCTCCAGCGACATTACCTGACGTATAAAAAAAGACCCTCTTTTACCATTAGCAGTGTGACGTGTTAATTTGATGGTGAGAACCCATTAGCTGGAGGGAATGGTCATAGGATGGCATGTGCAGGGTTGCCAGATCCAGCACGTTTTCCTTGTCACATGTCGTGTCGGCATGATGTAAAGTTCACAGCATGTAATGAATTAATAAGTGTAATTAAAGCAATTAGTCAATAAAGGGAAACTTGGAAGGAATGCTTTAATTGGGTATTTTATATAGGAGGTTTGTATCCTGCGCCTCCAGTCACCACCATAATGTCTGTAATATAGAAAGTACATAGGCTCGCTGTATTAGGCCGGGGCTTTATTTTATCGCTTACTATATTAACACCAGTGCTACCGCTGCACGTTTTATCATTGTTATAATTGTTTTTTTTGTATTGGTCCAATTTATTCTGGGGGTTGCAATCAATCAATACATAACGGTTATCAATAATCACTGTTCATTAACTGAAAGACTAATGGTTCATCAAGTATGGCGGATCAAGTATGATGGATCAAGTATGGCGGATCAAGTATCATGGATCAAGTATGATGGATCAAGTATGGTGGATCAAGTATCATGGATCAAGTATGATGGATCAAGTATGATGTATCAAGTGTGGTGGATCAAGTGTGGCGGATCAAGTGTGGCGGATCAACAAGTGTGGCGGATCAAGTGTGGCAGATCAAGTGTGACGGATCAAGTGTGGCGGATCAAGTGTGACGGATCAAGTATTTATTTATTTATAAAGTATTTTACCAGGAAGGATACATTGAGATTTCTCTCTTTTTAAAGTATGTCCTTGGTTCAAGAACATTGAATTGTTACAGTTGTTACAGAAACACAAAGTAATAAAATGAAAGATTAAAAACACAAATATACAGATTAACAGAAAATAAATATGTAGGAAATAGTCATTATGTTACATGTTTACAGCGGCATTCCGTATTGAGGTATGTTAGTAGGGAGCTTGAGTGACTTAAGTATGACGGATCAAGTGTGGCGGATCAAGTATGGCGGATCAAGTATGACGGATCAAGTATGGCGGATCAAGTATGACGGATCAAGTATGACGGGTCAAGTATGGTGGAACAAGTATGGCGGATCAAGTATGGTGGATCAAGTATGGCGAATCAATATGGCGTGTCAAGTAGGGATGCACCGAAAGAAAAATTTTGGACCGAAACTGATACCGAAAAAGCACGATGAGCTTGACCGAAAACCGAAACCGATACCGAAAATGACTTTCTATATAAGACTATACAGTCAGGTCCAGAAATATTGGGACATCGACACAATTCTAACATCTTTGGCTCTATACACCACCACAATGGAGTTGGAATGAAACAAACACAATGTGCTTTAACTGCAGACCGTCAGCTTTAATTTGAGGGTATGTACATCCAACTCAGGTGAACGGTGTAGGACTTACAGCAGTTTGCAGATGTGCCTCCCACTTGTTAAGGGACCAAAGGTAATGGGACAATTGGCTTCTCAGCTGTTCCATGGCCAGGTGTGTGATATTACTCCAATTACAATGTGCAGATAAAAGGCCCAGAGTTCATTTCAATTGTGCTATTTGCTTTTGGAATCTGTTGATGTCAACTCTCAAGATGAGATCCAAAGAGCTGTCACTATCAGTGGAGCAAGCCATCATTAGGCTGAAGAAATAAAACAAACCCATCAGAGAGATAGCAAGAACATTAGGTGTGGCCAAAACAACTGTTTGGAACATTCTCAAAAAGAAGGAACGCACCGGTGAGCTCAGCAACACCAAAAGACCCGGGAGACCACGGAAAACAACTGTGGTGGAAGACCGAAGAATTCTTTCCCTGGTGAAGAAAACAACCTTCACAACAGTTGGCCAGATCAAGAACACTCTCCAGGAGGTAGGTGTATGTGTGTCAAAGTCAACAATCAAGAGAAGACTTCACCAGAGTGAATACAGAGGGTTCACCACAAGATGTAAACCATTGGTGAGCCTCAAAAACAGGAAGGCCAGATTAGAGTTTGCCAAATATCACCTAACAAAGCCTTCACAGTTCTGGAACAAGATCCTATGGACAGATGAGACCAAGATCAACTTGTACCAGAGTGATGGGAAGAGAAGAGTATGGAGAAGGAAAGGAACTGCTCATGATCCGAAGCATACCACCTCATCAGTGAAGCATGGTGGTGGTAGTGTCATGGTGTGGGCATGTATGGCTGCCAATGGAACTGGTTCTCTTGTATTTATTGATGATGTGACGGCTGACAAAAGCAGCAGGATGAATTCTGAAGTGTTTGGGGCAATATTATCTGCTCACATTCAGCCAAATGCTGCAGAACTCATTGGACGGCGCTTCACAGTGCAGATGGACAATGACCCAAAGCATACTGCAAAAGCAACCAAAGTGTTTTTGAAGGGACAGAAGTGGAATGTTATGCAATGGCCAAGTCAATCACCTGACCTGAATCTCATTGAGCATGCATTTCACTTGCTGAAGACAAAACTGAAGGGAAAATGCCCCAAGAACAAGCAGGAACTGAAGACAGTTGCAGTAGAGGCCTGGCAGAGCATCACCAGGGATGAAACCCAGCATCTGGTGATGTCTATGCGTTCCAGACTTCAGGCTGTGTTTGACTGCAAAGGATTTGCAACCAAGTATTAAGAAGGGAAAGTTTGATTTATGATTATTATTCTGTCCCATTACCTTTGGTCCCTTAACAAGTGGAGGCACATCTGCAAACTGCTGTAAGTCCTACACCGTTCACCTGAGTTGTATGTACATACCCTCAAATTAAAGCTGACAGTCTGCAGTTAAAGCACATTGTGTTTGTTTCATTCCAACTCCATTGTGGTGGTGTAGAGAGCCAAAGATGTTAGAATTGTGTCGATGTCCCAATATTTCTGAACTTGACTGTATATGTGATGCTTTCAAATGAAAATTTTGGAACGAAACCGAAAATGACTTTTCCCCTACAATTTATTTTAAGATTTTTTTGTATAACTGTATTAATACTAGACTTTATTAAATTAATATAATGAATTTAAATGAATCCACATTAAAATGTTTAAAATATTTTTGGTGGAGTTATTTTGCATCTAGTGCATACATTCATGTGTAAAATTTTAAACACACACATACACATTTTATAGTTGCAGAAGACATTTGCACATCCCAACAATTATAAAGTTTATTATTTGTCGTGTGGAGGCTTTTAATCAAATTTTTTTGCCCTCCAACACAATTTAAATGAGTAGATATACAGTATATCTATACTCTATAATGGCTCAGATGGAGCCTAAACATCAGTCTGTTTCTCTTAATCTATTATTTTTTAAAAAAGCAGAAAAACATTCCATTGACTGTAAGGAGGCATGGATGTAAGCTCCCACATTAACCTTCCTCTTGTCCACGGAGCAGACACCTCTGGCAGGAGGTTAGTGATAAATCACTTGTTCCTTGTCACTGAGAGGCCAGAGGTTACTGCGTGCACTGATACTGTGGATCAAACAGTTAACCCTTTGTGTGCAGAAATAAATATGTGTAGCAGCTCCTGCCTCTTTCCAATTACAATTATCTCCAGCTGAGCAACATTGAAAGAGTGCTCACTCAATGTCAGCTGGGATCATCAATTTTCAGCTGACTTTTTCGACTGGTGTTTTGCTTTCGGGAGGAAACCGATAACCCCATTATCAGCAGAATCTATCGGTGGCCGAAATTCCGGTGCATCCATGGTGTCAAGTATAGCAGATTCCACTGTAGTTCTCAGGACTTTTCATGGTTCTTTCTATGTAGATTCTGCCATAGCTATTTATGGTAGATTTCACTGTAGTTTCCTGTGTTGTTTAGGTAGAGATCTTGGAGACTCTTTAAAATCGGCACAGTTTATCCCCGGAGATACAAACGACGGTATAACTGCAGTGAATGGAGAATAGCCATGGGTTTCTCATTTTCCTGCAGGATAGTCATGCTGCCGCTGTTCAGCGTTGCTTTTTAATGCTTGCATTATATTCACTTTCGAGGGTTATATTTTGCTTCTCTGAATAGCTGCAGTTCAGCGTAGTTGCGACAACTTAAATCCCCTTCTCTCATCCCACGGCAAGATGGGCAGCGCGATCCACCGCTTCTTCTTGTTGGGAGCAGAGATACTGGGAACAAATAGTCCCTAGTCTCCCTCTGCGATCACTCTGCGGCGCTACAAGCACGAGGTTGTGCATACCTCGCGGCCTGGAAGCACAAACCTCCATGGAGTCAATCCTATGGACTCCAGGAGCTGATACTCGTGGTCGCACGGAAGCGCTACTACAGGTATCAGGGAGGTTAATGCTGCGTTCTGGGGCGAGGTGCAGCGATAATACCCTGCCCAGAATACGACGCTAACATGGAGCCGGTAAGGGAAAATCTGCAGGCGCACAATTTCATTCAGCCCAAACGGGCTAAAGTGCCCAACGTGCAAATCAAATGATCTTCTATCTTCAGCAATTCAGATGCCCTGTTACCACCTCTAGAGAGCGAGGGAATGTGGTCAATAGCCATGACCTTAAGTGACGGAAGGGGGTGGTGAGCCTCCGCAAAGTGACGAGCCACCGGTTATGAACTCTCTTGTCTCGCCAAGGCCACACGAATAGCAGAGCGCTGGTTGAAAAGTCGTTCACGCAGCCCATTAACTGTCTTGCCAATATAGACAAGACCGCACGAGCCCAAAATTTTGTAGATCACAAATGGTGTAGTGCACGTGATAAGTTGTTTAATAAGATATCCCTTGCCACGAAGGGGTTATTCAGAGAGATCCGAAATGTCGCCGAAATGTAACCGGACACTGAAATTCAGCGTACGGTGACATTTCGGGGCCATTTGGCTATTCAGAGAGCAGGCAGTTTGACAAATTGTGGCGAATTGCCGGCAAATACGGTGCCTGTTCGAGGGCAGTGAAATCCCCCATAGAGAAGCAATGGTTAATCTATTCACAGACACCGAACAGCAGAGAAAAGTTGCTGAAATACCCTGATGTTCAGTGGTTTAATTCGACAGGTTTATTCAGGCGAATCCCATAGGCTTCAATGTTAAAAATATTCCTGTTTTAACTCAATATCTAATAAACCGTTTATTATTTTATTCTGCAGCAAAAAGTCTCTTTATAGATCTTTCAGGCATTTTTCAGGATTTTTTTCCTGTTTTTTTTTGTTTTAAAGCGTTTTTTCTTTTTTCCGTAACAGCACTTTTTATTATCATTCATAGGATTTTATATGTAAATTCCAGACATTTTCGTTCAGTAGTTAAACAAACAGCGTTTCAATTTTGAAACTTTCAAGCGTACTGTTTTTTTTTTTTTTATGGGGGGGTTTTCACCCCGTTTGCCTGTCGGCTTTTTCCCGGCGGCTGCTCTGCACTGTGATCGGCGGCTCCTCGTATTTCTCCGGCGTGTTTGTGATTTTTGCGGGTTTCTGGTGAGTGTTTGCCGGGTTTGCAAGAAACGGTAAGGCTAGGGTCAGACTGAGGCAGTGCGAACGCGCGTTCTGGCGCACTTAATCACGGCCGTGCTAGCAGCAGATGACGGGCAATGACAGCCAATATACGAAGTACAGTCGCACAAAAGTCCGGCTGCGCAACGCAAGTGGAAAATGAACGCATTTTTTCGAGAACGTTAAACCGCTGGTACTGACGTACAGAGTGCGCTGCGGCCGCATAGCAGCGTGTGTGCGTGATTAGGAGATGTCAGACGCTGCTAGTGTGCGGCCAACATAACGTTCAAACTTTTCACCCCATCGTCATGAAATACGTCCAGAATTGCGCATCGTCTGACCACTTAAGCGTATTCCGTGAAAAAATGCGTGCGCACGCATCGACGTACATTTTGACGGTGGCCGCAGAAAATGCGCTCATCTGTCCCTAGCCTAAATAGAGAAAAACAGCAGAATAAAGCAGAGAAAGCACAAGAAAAGGTGCAGTGGGCTAGAGTGCTCGCGCACAAGAGTGTGTGAGCGAGTCAACGGGTGAGTGTGTGATCGAGTCAGAGGATGGGTGTGAGCGAGTCAGCGGGTGAGTGTGTCAGGGTGGGTGTGAGCGAGTCAGCGGGTGAGTGTGTCAGCGGGTGAGTGTGTGATCGAGTCAGAGGGTGAGTGTGAGCGAGTCAGCGGGTGAGTGTGTGATCAAGTCAGAGGGTGAGTGTGAGTCAGTCAGCGGGTGAGTGTGGGAGCGGGTGAGTGTGTGAGCGAGTCAGCGGGTGAGTTTTTGAGCTAGTCAACGGGTGAGTATGTGAGCGAGTCAACGGGTGAGTGTGTGAGCGAGTCAACGGGTGAGTGTGGGAGCGAGTCAGCGGGTGAGTGTGGGATCGAGTCAGCGGGTGAGTGTGTGAGCGGGTGAGTGAGTTTTGCTTTCACAGTTGTAGAGATGCTAATATTCGGTTCCTGGGTTTCCCCAGTCTGAGGTCCTGAGCTGCACAGCTTGTGTTAGTTCATACAGTCACAGGTATTTAAAATGCGCTAGCAAGTTCCGTAGTGCTGTACAATGGGAGAGGCAGAATAAACAAATGTCCATACACGTTAAACACACAGAACAGTACGAGAGAGGATCCTGCCCAAGAGCTTACAACCTAAGAGGAGAGGGGTGACACACTAGGTGAGGGTAATAGCGGAGTATGTGAAGTAGTGGGGTGCATGGGGGACTGTGCGGGAAGATGGAGCAAGAAATGTAGTTCATGTGAAGCATTGATGGGTGCAATAGTGAGTGGAGTAGTGGGCGGGGAGGAGGAGGGGAATATTCAGGAAGTGTGAGCTGAAGAAACACCCCTAGCTGAGGGGCGTCGCTGGAGAAGATGAAATGACAGTTTAAAGCAAGAAAATAATAATTTTTTACACATTTTTAAAACTTTTATTGATTTATTCTAGTTTGTCTATAGGTATAAAAGGGTTTAAATGTCAATTTAAATAAACTTTTTCTAGACATGCATATCCCTTTAAGGGCTCCTATACAAAGTATACATTATATAGGGGCTGTTAGGTTACAGTGAGCAGCCGCTAATGCCGAGATAAAAGCAAAGCATACAGCGTCCAGGGCCGTTATGCTTAACAGCTTTGCTTGTTCACTTAATAACCCACGCGTTAACGGCTCCATTGGCAGAATGCCTGATGCATTCACTGGGAGACGTCAGAGGAGACATGGGTCATGGGATAGATAGCTGACTGGTAATGGCCCCAGCATGGATACCTATTAGCAGTGGGGACTCTAGGAATAATATTTAGGGGGGGGGGGCACATAAGATACCACAGTCAAAAGGGGGGGGCGCTAATAATTTTCGCCACTAAATCATACCACTGAAAAAACGAAGGGCCCGATCACCTGGTGTGAGCTAAAACGCCATCACTAAAGGAAGAAGTTAGCACAAGTCGCTAAAACTTAGCGCCCGATGACCTACTAATAGAACACTTTGTCCGCGGGAGTCTGTGTACAAGTTCAATTAACTCACGCTAGGGAAACGCTAATGCGGTTGAGTACAGGATAGAACTGTTTTTTACAGTGCTGCGTGCCGGGCCATACCTATCCCCTGCCCTCACAAGCTTGTATAAGTATGAACACATCCAGCGAAGAGCCCTCACACCCTGCATTATTAAAATCCTCCAAGGTGGCCGTATCCTACCTGTTTATACGTGCACATAGATTAATTAAGGCTGATGGGCATTGCATGATAAATGCCTCCTGACAGCATGTAGAATCATTACACTGCATTTAATAGATCCAAAAGGAAGGCCAGGTGACCGACAATAACTTCCCTGCTGCAGCATATAAATAATACATATTTAAGGGCAAGACTTATCCATGTGTCCCTTTAAACATGGTCATAACCCTAATAATCAGCCGCTTTCATACTATGAATAACCCCCAGCATAAAATGTTTAGACTGAGGCAATATATTAGAATTAGGATATATGTGGATAAAGGATACATTTATAATAGAGCCTACTGCAACAGCAGCGATATTGCTGACCAGATCCATTACTATGGTGTATGGGGCCAAGAGAACACTAAACTGCTAAAGATCTCTAACTCTCCCCGTGTTAAGTATAGGATGTGGAAAGTAAAGTTAGCTTGCGGTACAAATCGCTAATAGTGACACACTAAAGTGATTTTTCCGGTTTGTGTAGCAGGAGGCAAACGATCCGTTGGTCAGGCGCTAGACTGAATTAATCTGGCGCTAACGCAAAAAATGCCGATGCTAGGGTTAGCTCACACCAAGTGATAGTGCCCTAAATAAGTATATATATAAATAAGATTCCAAAACCCCAGAGTAATGCGATGCAATGAGTAATGTGATGCAATGAGTAATGCGATGCAAAGAGTAATGCGATGCAATGAGTAATGCGATGCAATGAGTAATGCGATGCAATGAGTAATGTGATGCAATGAGTAATGTGATGCAAGGAGTAATGCGATGCAATGAGTAATGCGATGCAATGAGTAATGTGATGCAATGAGTAATGCGATGCAATGAGTAATGCGATGCAATGAGTAATGTGATGCAATGAGTAATGTGATGCAATGAGTAATGTGATGCAATGATGCCTTTTTATTGTACTAACCTGATACTTAAATTCAATATTTTATTCGCCGCAATTCGGCAGTTTTCGCCGATGTCTGAGAACTGCTTCAGCGATTCCAATTTTAACAGATTACAGTGACCATTCACTAAATAGGGAATTCACAATATTTTTGGCAGAATGAATTCCCCAAAATGTGAGGAAAGGCAAAGGATCTAAAGATGAATAGACCCATTAGATTCTAACTTCCATAAACCCTGGGAAGTACAATAAAAATAATAGTGTGGCATGTAGCAACCCATTAACCCCATAAATCATAAATCAAGGAAAAATAATAAAATGTATACTGTGAGGGATGAAGCCTGCCCATTAACCCTTAAAACACAACTAAACCAAAGCAAAAACAAAAGTAATACACAATGTAATATATAGTCTGAACATTAACCCCTTCACTGCTGAGCCATTTAAACTCTGTGAAAATGTTTATGTCTACGTGCACGTTATTATTTAAGTTTTTATGACTTTTATTTTACACTGAATCTAGACATATTGGGTCTCAGTGGAAAGGCCAGAATCTGCCCTTTCCAATATCACCTAGATCGTCCATATACGATGCACAGGAACGGAGATACAGTGGTCTTGCGCCTATGGATCTCTGGGCTGCAGGTTGCAGCTATGGATCTCTGGGCTGCAGGTTGCAGCTATGGATCTCTGGGCTGCAGGTTGCAGCTATGGATCTCTGGGCTGCAGGTTGCAGCTATGGATCTCTGGGCTGCAGTTTGCAGCTATGAATCTCTGGGCTGCAGGTTGCGGTTATGGGTCTCTGGGCTGCAGCTATGGATCTCTGAGCTGCAGGTTGCGGTTATGGGTCTCTGGGCTGCAGCTATGGATCTCTGGGCTGCTGGTTGTGGCTAAGGATCTCTGGGCTGCAGGTTGGGGCTATGGGTCTCTGCACTGCAGGTTGCAGGTATGGATCTCTGGGCTGTAGTTTGCAGCTATGGATCTCTAGGCTGCTGGTTGCGGTTGCAGATCTCTGCGTTGCAGGTTGCGGTTACAGATCTCTGCGCTGCAGGTTGCGGTTACAGATATCTGCGCTGCAGGTTACAGTTGCAGATCTCTGCGCTGCAGGTTATGATTACAGATCTCTGTGCTGCAGGTTTGGTGTAAGCGGTTTGTTCTCAGGCTAGGGTCAGACTAACGCAGTATTAACGTGCGTTTAGCAGCACTAAATCACGGCCGTGCTAGCAGCAAATGACGTCCAATGCCGGGCAGCATACAAAGAACGGCCGCACAAAAGTGCGGCTGCGCAACGCAAGTGGCAAACAAACGCATTTTTTCGAGAACGTGATACCGCTAGTACTGACGTACAGAGTGCGCTGCGTCCGCTAGCGGCGTGTGTGCGTGATTAGGAGACGTCAGACGCTGCTAATGTCCGGCCAACATAATGTCCAGACACAAAAAGTGTTTTATTGATGATCCGTACAAAATCACGAACGCAAATGCGCATCGTATGACCGCTATCGCGTATTCCGTGAAAAAATACGTCCATTCGTTCGAACGCACTTTTTCACAGATGACGCGAAAAATGGGTTTGTCTGATCCTAGCCTCAGACAGAGGTAAATGCAGTCTGTAAAGTGCCCCGTGACCGCACAGAGACAAAGACGTCTCCGATGAGCAGGCCGTGGCGGGATACATAATTTAGAGCGTCATGTAATACTCCCGCCTGTTCATTACCTGGCCGGCGAGATGTCACCTCCTGACACAAAGCTCTCATTGTGCGCGGCGCATGGAATGGCATCACTGCGGCTTTATAGCTTTGTGATCGCATGTTCTGCTCTGCTGAATGCAAATAAAAAACACCCCGGGCAAATGTTCTGCACATAATTACTGTGGATCAGCGAGCCAGGTTTCCATTTCTCTGGGTATTTAACCCCTTCCATGTTAGTGGAAGACGGAGATGTTCGGGTTTCACCTTGGGGCTTTGTAATCCTATTAGTTATTTTATGTGTTTTTTATTTTCCTCTCACATGGGCTTCTATTTATATATTAAACACTGGGCTGCGTAATCCAGTATCTGATTATATATAGTATATGGGCTTCTATTTATATATTAAACACTGGGCTGCGTAATCCAGTAACTGATTATATATAGTATATGGGCTTCTATTTATATATTAAACACGGGGCTGCGTAATCCAGTAACTGATTATATATAGTATATGGGCTTCTATTTATATATTAAACACTGGGCTGCGTAATCCAGTAACTGATTATATATAGTATATGGGCTTCTATTTATATATTAAACACGGGGCTGCGTAATCCAGTAACTGATTATATATAGTATATGGGCTTCTATTTATATATTAAACACGGGGCTGCGTAATCCAGTAACTGATTATATATAGTATATGGGCTTCTATTTATATATTAAACACTGGGCTGCGTAATCCAGTAACTGATTATATATAGTATATGGGCTTCTATTTATATATTAAACACTGGGCTGCGTAATCCAGTAACTGATTATATATAGTATATGGGCTTCTATTTATATATTAAACACGGGGCTGCGTAATCCAGTAACTGATTATATAATATATATAGTATATGGGCTTCTATTTATATATTAAACACGGGGCTGCGTAATCCAGTAACTGATTATATATAGTATATGGTCTTCTATTTATAGCCTATAATAGTTACTTTGTTGGATGCGCCACCACCCTGATTGCTAAGCTAACGATTGACACACACTCAGAAAGGCCGCACACAGATCCTTCCAACTCCGCAAAGACCCCGTATCAGAGAAATTCAGTTTTAGACCGGTGCCTGTCAGTGCCATTACTAAACTTCTCTGTAACCAAAAAAATGAAATACCAGTCTGGACCTGATCAAATCCCAGCAATGCTGCTGAAAATCACTGCGCCGGCATTCGCAAAACCTTTCGCAACCTTAATCAATGAATCACTGGTGACTGGATACATACCCAAACTCTGGAAGACTGCGAGACTGGTAACTATCCATAAAAGTGGAGACAATACTTTGGTATCCAATTACCGTCCAATATCACTGCTCCCTGTAATGTCAAAAATCCTGGAAAAATGTGTCTACACTCAATTACGCGATTATTATCAATATTGGAACTATCTAACTCCAGATCAAACCGGCTTTCGTCGAAATCACTCAACCACAACTGCCCTTTCAAGGCTCGGGTCAGACGAGCGCTGTGATCACATCTGTGTTGCCGCACATTTTAACGTCCATGGTAGCATACAATTATGATCAATAAAGACCCACACACGAAGTACGTCCGCACAGAACTGCACACGCACAACGGACGCGGCATCAGACGCAAATTAGGCAAGAACGTAAAACCGCTAGAACGGGCGAGCGGAGTGCGCCACGTCCACAACGTCCGCGTAGCTTTGTGTGTGACTGATGGAACGTAGTCAGACGGACTGCATTTATACGTCCAGCAAACATCCACTCTCACGGACATTCCTTCCACTCTCCAAAGACACTCGTCTGACCCGGCCTAAGGCTGCGGTCACATGAGTTCACACGAGCATGGAGGGAACATCCGCGAGAACAGGTGTTATTTCCGCTCGACGCCCATGTGGCCACCACGCTGAGTGCACTTTATTGCGCTCAGCCCTACAAAGCGTGAGCCTCGTATGGAGGATCACGCTTTGTAGGCCTGTTATACGTCCGTCGTAGCTTTTCCACGAAGATGGTTTCAGCACGTCAGGTGTAACATGCAATACTGTTACGTACATTACACTGTGCGGCTCTCCCCACCAAGGCGTCAGAATGCTGCGATGGACGCAGCGAGGAGAGGTCACACAGACGCACACCAGATCGGGGGAGAAGGGGGGGCACTCCTCACATCCCGACCACTTTAGAAAGATAAAGTGATCAGGATGAGTAGAGCATCTCTTTAATGTCTGGGAAGAGTGGTGGAGTGGGTACGGTGAAACTACGGTGAATTCACTGTTGACAGCGCTGCTGGCCCGTATCTATCACACAGCAAAAAGGTGGAGAAATTATATGTACACTCATCTGTGAGGTACTGCTTGTTTTTATGGGCTCCTCCATATATTCAGGGTGTGCGGGTGTCTTTTTAGGGGCTCCTCCATATATTCAGGGTGTGCGGGTGTCTTTTTAGGGGCTCCTCCATATATTCAGGGTGTGCGGGTGTTTTTAGGGGCTCCTCCATATATTCAGGGTGTGCGGGTGTCTTTTTAGGGGCTCCTCCATATATTCAGGGTGTGCGGGTGTCTTTTTAGGGGCTCCTCCATATATTCAGGGTGTGCGGGTGACTTTTTAGGGGCTCCTTCATATATTCAGGGTGTGCGGGTGTCTTTTTAGGGGCTCCTCCATATATTCAGGGTGTGTGGGTGACTTTTTAGGGGCTCGTCCATATATTCAGGGTGTGTGGGTGTCTGTTTAGGGGCTCCTCCATATATTCAGGGTGTGTGGGTGACTTTTAGGGGCTCGTCCATATATTCAGGGTGTATGGGTGTCTTTTTAGGAGCTCCTCCATATATTCAGGGTGTGTGGGTGTGTTTTAGGGGCTTCTCTATATATTCAGGGTGTGTGGGTGTCTTTTTAGGGGCTCCTCCATATATTCAGGGTGTGTGGGTGTATTTTTAGCGGCTCCTCCATATATTCAGGGTGTGTGGGTGTCTTTTAGGGGCTCCTCCATATATTCAGGGTGTGTTGGTGTCTTTTTAGGGGCTCCTCCATATATTCAGGGTGTGCAGGTGTCTTTTTAGGGGTTCCTCCATATATTCAGGGTGTGCGGGTGTCTTTTTAGGGGCTCCTCCATATATTCAGGGTGCGTGGGTGTATTTTTAGAGTCTCCTCCATATATTCAGGGTGTGTGGGTGTGTTTTTAGGGGTTCCTCCATATATTCAGGGTGTGTGGGTGTGTTTTTAGGGGTTCCTCCATATATTCAGGGTGTGTGGGTGTCTTCTTAGGGGCTCCTCTATATATTCAGGGTGTGTGGATGAGTGTGTAAAGTATAACAGATTCTGTTAGAAATCGCTTTCTGTAAATAATATGGTATTTGAGATAAATGCCCCATCTATGTTTATTTTGGGAATATTCTGGGCTCTGCCTCTTCCTTTGGACTCTTTGCTTCTTTGCTTTAGATGGAGATGGGCTTTTATTTTCTGTGTTGGAGAGTAATCCAGTTTGATGCTTTGTCGCCCTCTTCTGGTAAATTCTGCTATATATCTCCAGCACCGGTATCTGCTGGTAAATTCTGCTATATATCTCCAGCACCGGTATCTGCTGGTAAATTCTGCTATATATCTCCAGCACCGGTATCTGCTGGTAAATTCTGCTATATACAGTGGCAAGAAAAAGTATGTGAACCCTTTGGGATTACGTGGAGTTTTGCATGAATTGGTCATAAAATGTGCTCTGATCTTCATCTAAGTCACAACAATTTGAAAAACACAGTCTGCTTAAAATAATACAACACAAACATTATATGTTTTCATGTTTTTATTGAACATAACATGTAAACATTCACAGTGCAGGGTGGGAAAAGTATGTGAACCCCTAGCCTAATGACTTCTCCAAGAGCTAATTGAAGCCAGGAGTGAGCCAACCTTGAGTCCAATCAGTGTGATATTATTGGATGTGTTGCTGAAAGCTGTCCTGCCCTTTAAAAACACACACCAGTTTTGGGTTTACTGGTTTCAAGAAGCACTGCCTGATGTGAACCATGCCTCGCAGAAAAGAGCTCTCAGAAGACCTACGATCAAGAATTGTTGACTTGCATGAAGCTGGAAAGGGTTACAAAAGTATCTCCAAAAGCCTTGATGTTCATGTGTCCACGGTAAGACAGACTGTCTACAAATGGAGAAAGTTCAGCACTGTTGCTACTCTCCCTAGGCGTGGTCGTCCTGTAAAGATGACTGCAAGAGCACAGCGCAGAATGCTTAATGAGGTAAAGAAGAATCCTAGAGTGTCAGCTAAAGACTTACAGAAATCTCTGGCACATGCTAACATTTTTGTTGACACATCTACAATAAGGAAAACATTAAACAAGAATGGAGTACATGGGAGGACACCACGGAGGAAGCCATTGCTGTCCAAAAAGAATATTGCAGCACGTTTGAAGTTTGCAAAAGAGCACCTGGATGTTCCACAGCACTACTGGCAAAATATTCTGTGGACAGATGAACCAAAATTGAGTTGTTTGGAAAAAACACACAACACTATGTGTGGAGAAAAAAAGGCACAGCACACCAACATCAAAACCTCATCCCCACTGTAAAACATGGCGGAGGGAACATCATGGTTTGGGGCTGCTTTGCTGCCTCAGGGCCTGGACGGATTGTTGTCATTGATGGAAAAATGAATTCCAGAGTTTATCAAGACATTTTGCAGGAAAACGTAAGACCATCTGTCCGCCAACTGAAGCTCCGCAGAGGATGGGTGATGCAACAGGACAATGACCCAAAGCATACAAGTAATTCAACAAAAGAATGGCTTCAACAAAACAAAATACGCCTTCTGGAGTGGCCCAGTCAGAGTCCTGACCTCAACCCGATTGAAATGCTGTGGCATGACCTTAAGAGAGCGATTCACACCAGACATCCCAAGAATATTGCTACACTGAAACAGTTTTGTGAAGAGGAGTGGTCCAAAATTACTCCAGATCGCTGTGCAGGTCTGATCTGCAACTACAGGAAATGTTTGGTTGAGGTTATTGCTGCCAAAGGAGGGTCAACCAGTTATTAAGTCCAAAGGTTCACATACTTTTTCCACCCTGCACTGTGAATGTTTACATGTTCTGTTCAATAAAAACATGAAAACATATAATGTTTGTGTTGTATTATTTTAAGCAGACTGTGTTTTTCAAATTGTTGTGACTTAGATGAAGATCAGAGCACATTTTATGACCAATTCATGCAAAACTCCACGTAATCCCAAAGGGTTCACATACTTTTTCTTGCCACTGTATCTCCAGCACCGGTATCTGCTGGTAAATTCTGCTATACACTCAGGTCCAGAAATAATGGGACATGGACACAATTGTAATATCTTTGGCTCTATACACCACCACAATGGAGTTGGAATGAAACAAACACAATGTGCTGTAACTGCAGACTTTCAGCTTTAATTTGAGGGTATGAACATCCAACTCAGGTGAACGTGTAGGACTTACAGCAGTTTGCAGATGTGCCTCCCACTTGTTAAGGGACCAAAGGTAATGGGACAGAATAATAATCATGAATCAAACTTTCCCTTCTTAATACTTGGTTGCAAATCCTTTGCATTCAATCACAGCCTGAAGTCTGGAACGCATAGACATCACCAGACGCTGGGTTTCATCCCTGGTGATGCTCTGCCAGGCCTCTACTGCCTCTTGGCCACGCCTAATGTTCTTGCTATCTCTCTGATGGGTTTGTTTTGGTTCTTCAGCCGAATGATGGCTTGCTTCACTGATAGTGACAGCTCTTTGGATCTCATCTTGAGAGTTGACAGCAACAGATTCCAAATGCAAATAGCAGACTTGAAATGAACTCTGGGCCTTTTATCTGAACATTGTAATTAGGGTAATGAGGGAATATCACACACCTGGCCATGGAACAGCTGAGAAGCCAATTGACCCATTACCTTTGGTCCCTTAACAAGTGGGGGCACATCTGCAAACTGCTGTAAGTCCTACACGTTCACCTGAGTTGGATATACATACCCTCAAATTAAAGCTGACAGTCTGCAGTTAAAGCACATTGTGTTTGTTTCATTCCAACTCCATTGTGGTGGTGTATAGAGCCAAAGATGTTACAATTGTGTCCATGTCCCAATATTTCTGGACCTGACTGTAGATCTCCAGCACCGGTATCTGCTGACTGATTCTGGTAGATTTCTAGAAGTCTCTCCTGCTTCTTCTTTTTTTTTAAGTTAAAGACAGAATAACAATTAAAAGACATTTGAATTTCATTGAAAAGCAAAATAAAAGCTGCAGGTATTTATTTATTTTTTATTCTGGCAAAAAGTGGCATAAATCATATCTTTAATGAGCACCTCGTTATCATGCCGTCATTTCCCAGCAGCCATCACTCCGTGGGAAACAGCATGTGTTTGCCCAGGAATTTTGCATGAAGACCTGTGCAGGATCCCCCATCGTCTATGGTCTATAACGGTGATGGCAAACCTTGGCACCCCATATGTTTTTGAACTGCATGTCCCATGATGCTCAGAGAGCCTTATGTGGGTGACTAAGCATCTTGGGACATGTAATTCCAAAACATCTGTGATAGCAGCAACCTGGGCGGAGAAATATTTGGTCAATTCAGCTGCTGCCGACTTTCTCCTTCTCTCTCTGAGCCTGATCGCGTCCTCAGGCACCTGAGAAGAACTGGAGTCACACAGCGGAGACCAACTCAACTCGCGGATACGTCACAGCTCTTCTAAGCGCAGCGTCTTTATTTCCGGATTATATGCGTTTCAGAGATTCAGATTCAACGGTGGACCAATCAGAATCCGTAAAAAGTAGACAATGCTCACCCAATCACAGACATTCTTCTTGACATACTTTCCTAGACATGTTAATGCACAATTTAAAGAAAATAATGAGCTATCCGTAAAAACACTTTGACAGAAGAATGGGGTTATTCAAAGAGAAATTTCAATGCACTTTCGTTCCACGCGCTTCGGCGACCTCAATTCAGCATTCACCGCAGGGTCTCTGAAGTGTATCAAATGGATCTGCCGATAAACCGGCCATATTGATCCGAAGAACCGCTGAACGCATCCTCAAACCGCCGAATCAATCCGATAACCCACAGAAAAACCGTAGAACGCATCCTGAAGCCGCCAATAAAACACCAAACGCATCCTCAAACCACAAAAAAAAAAACACGGCAAACGCAACCTCAGAATGCTGAATCGATCTGATAACCTGCCAAAAAACCACATCCAATAAAACGCCAAATGCATTAGACAGGCTGCCGAATGCCTCCAAAAAAAGTCGACGAGTAGCCGAACAGGAGTATAAAAAAAACCAACACAACTTTAAAAAGGCAGTCTAAAAAACCCCCCCCAAAAAAACTAGTGCATGAAAATGCCTGGAAAAATATATAATGTCCTATGAATAACAATAAAACCTTTTAAAAAAAAGACTGAATCAAAAATTCAGGGGGGGGGGGGCCTAAAAAAAATAAAGAGACTTTTTGCTGCAAATTAAAAGAATAAACAGTTTAATAAATATTTAATAAAAACAGGGAATATTTTTAACATTGAAGCCTATGGGATTCGCCTGATTAAACCTGCCGAATGAAACCACTGAACGGCAGGGCATTTCACTGACATTTCTCTGCTGTTCAATGTGAATAGATTAACCATTGCTTCTCTATAGGGGGATTTCACTGCCGCCGAACAGACACCGTATTTCACTACCGCCAGACAGGCACTGTATTTCACTGGCAATTCACCAATATTTGACGAATCACCGGCTTTTTTTTAATTGGCCCGAAATTGCAGCGTTCGGGGAAATTCATTCAGGGCAATTCGGCGCTCTCTGAATAACCCCTTATGTTTGTTAACTTTTCTGACACTTAGAAATAATGTTTTACTATGATGTTCGTCCATCGTATTCGATAAGGACCTTGACATCTAGTAGGTTGTGGGTTGTCCACGGTGTGTCCGCAGATGGCTGATGAGTCCTATTCGAGCACGAAATGTTCTGCCACACGTCGAGCAGACATGTGTGGGTACCCCTGTTGCAACATTTGCAGTTCTGACTTTGCGAAGTGCTCGCTTCTCTTGTGCTATGGTTGCTCTTCTGTCCTCAAATATCTGGCAGCCTTGGAGGGTCAGCATGCGCCATGTCGATCGATCTTGTGCCAAGATTTCCCAGGAGGTGATATCAATATCCATGGACTTGAAGGAGGCTTTCAGTGTATCTTTGTATCGCTTCCTTTGTCCCCCGTGCGACCGCTTTCCTTGAGACAGCTCACCGTAGAGGAGCTGTTAAGGGATGCGATGATCAGGCATCCTTGCAACATGACCTGCCCAGCGTGTCTGGGCTTTCATCAGCAGGGTGTAAACTGATGGCAGCCCTACTCTTGAAAGGACTTCTGTGTCTGGCACCTTATCCTGCCACCGGATCCTGAGAAGTCTGCGGAGGCATGTCATGTGGAAGCGATTCAGTTGCCTAGCATGCCTCCTGTAAACCGTCCAAGTCTCACTGGCATACATCAGGGTAGTTAACACTACTGCTCGGTAGACTTTGAGCTTTGTGTCAAGGCTTATTCCACGGCGGTCCCACACGTTAGTCAATAGTCTGCCAAATGCAAAGCTTGCCTTGACTATTCTGCAGTTGACCTCAATGTCAATTGTCACTGTGTGGGAAAGGGTGCTGCCTAGGTAAGTAAATTGGTCCACTGTTTGCAGCTTTTGTCCCTTCACTGTGATGGTGGGCTCTTGATGTTGGGCTTTCGGAGCTGGCTGATGCATCACCTCGGTCTTCTTTGTGTTGATAAGGAGGCCGAAGTTGTCACATGCTGCTGAGAATTTGTCCACACTGGCTTGCATTTCCTGCTCTGATGCAGCATTCAGGGCACAGTTATCAGCAAAAAGGAAGTCTCGTAGCACAGTCTCCTTTACCTTGGTGACAGCCTGGAGTCTACGCAGGTTGAACAGCTTCCCATCGGTTCTGTATCTCAGGCTAACTCCCAAGGAAGTGTTCTGGAAGGCTTCTGATAGCATAGCTGAAAACATTATGCTAAACAGAGTCGGTGCCAACACACAGCCTTGCTTGACGCCATTTGTAACGGGAAAGGCCTTTGAAGCTTCTCCATCGTCTAGTACACAAGCTGTCATGCCGTCGTGGAACTGACGTACCATTAAGATGAATCTATCAGGGCACCCAAACTTCGACATGATGCGCCACAGACCTTCGCGACTGACGGTGTCAAAAGCCTTGGTGAGATCTACAAAGGTGGTATACAATTCACGATTCTGCTCTTGACACTTCTCTTGGAGCTGTCGGGCTGCGAAGATCATGTCCACAGTGCCGCTATCTTTGCGGAAGCCGCACTGTGTCTCTGGTAATAAGCCCTGTTCCAGGTGGTCAGTCAGGCGGTTCAGCAATACTCGTGCAAGGATCTTGTCTGCGATGGAAAGCAGTGATATTCCCCTGTGATTATCGCAGACTTGTCGATTCCCTTTCCTCTTATAGAGATGTACGATGGACGCATCTTTAAATTCCTGAGGAAGAGATCCTTGATTCCAGAAAGACTGGAACAGCAGAGTGAGTTTGTCGACAAGCACTGTACCGCCATCCTTGTAGACTTCCGCTGGAATCCCATCAGATCCTGGGGCCTTGCCACTGGACAGCTGGCTGATGGCCTGTTGGGTTTCAGTATTTGTTGGTGGGGCGTCCAGGCTGTGGTTGATATCCACCTGAGGCATTCTGTCGATTGCCTCGTTGTTAATGGAAGATGACCGGTTCAGTACAAATTGGAAGTGTTCAGCCCACCGCTGTAGGATCCGAGTCTTCTCAGTAATGAGAGTTACGCCATCTAAGTCTAACAGAGGGAAGCTCCCTGATGGTTGAGGTCCGTACAAGGATCTAAGGGCTTCGTAGAACCGTTTGGCATTGTTTCTATCAGCAAATTTCTGAATTTCATCTGCTTTGGCACTCAGCCAAGAGTCCTGCATCTTACGAAGCTTGCTCTGTACGGTCCTGCGAATGTTGTTGAAGGCATTTTTCTTGGCTATTGATGACGCGTCATTCTGATAAGCACGATGAAGGCAGTGCTTCTCAGCAAGTAGGGCCTTGATCTCATCATCATTTTCGTCAAACCAGTCCTGCTGTTTCCTGTGTGAGGGTCCAAGAACCTTCAGTGCAGAAGAGTGCACAATATCCCGGAAACTTTCCCAATCCTTCTCAGCATTTCCTTCTAATCGTAGCTCTGAGAGTTGGTTGTCAAGATCTTCTGCTAGTGAGGTTGCTGTATTGGGGTTCCTCAGTTTACTGATGTTAATCCGTTTCATCACAGCTTTGTTTCCCGGTGGACGTCTCTTTGGCTTGATGTAAAAGTTTAATTTGGAGATAATAAGTCTATGGTCAGTCCAACAGTCGGCACTCGGCATGGCCTTGGTCACCCTTACATCTTGTCTGTCTTTCCTCCGCACAATGACATAGTCAATAAGATGCCAGTGCTTCGAACGTGGATGCATCCAGGACGTCTTTTTGCGATTGGGCAGGCGAAAGATGGTATCGGTGATGGTTAGATTATGGACTGCACATGTCTTCAGTAGTAATAGACCATTGCTATTACATTTGCCGATTCCGTTTTTTCCAATGACGCCATCCCAGGCAGAGTGATCAGATCCTACTCTCGCGTTGAAATCGCCAAGTAGAATCAGCCTGTCAGTGCGCTTCACGGATGAAAGTAGGGCATTGAGATCTTCATAAAACTTGTCTTTTACTTCATCCGTATTCGTCATTGTGGGTGCATAGGCGCTGATCAGTGTGGCTTGTTTTCCTCTCGGTAGTGGGAGATGCAGTGTCATGAGTCGGTTGTTCATGCCCTTGGGGAGACTGGCAAGTGTGCGGACAAGGTGATTCTTAACCGCAAAGCCAACTCCAGATGTACGGTGTTGTAGGGCCACAGAACCCTGGCCAGTTTACCGCGGCTGGAGGGGATCCCAATTTTATGCGGTCGAATAACAAAATTAAAAAGTAAACATAAGATGATACCACTCACCATTGGCACATGGAACGTACGCACGCTTCAAGACAACCCCTCAGCAGATCGACCAGAAAGAAGAAGAGCCTTGGTCGCCAGAGAGCTCGCACGATTTAACATTGATGTCGCGGCACTGTGTGAAACTCGTCTAGCTAACGAAGGTCAGCTCACAGAAATAGGAGGCGGTTATACATTCTTCTGGTGTGGTCGCAGCAGTAATGTTTTACTACGGATTAAAAGAAGGACAGATTCCGGGGCGGAGTCTGGACGCCGACCGAGCCGGACGCATGGTGTAGGAGCTCCTGCACCTAGCCGTCAAAACGGAGCATAGCAGCAGCACATAGATCAATTTGACCCACCATTTCGATTCCCCCTTACCGGGAGCATGCCGGGAACCACCCGAGGGGGCAAAAAAACGGATCCACCGACCCCTGCAGTGGCGCCAATTTTCCAGCGCCGCGGCCTGGACGACAGCCAAGATGGCGGCCGGATCCGCGGCGAGGACACAGACCTGGACTCGGTCCCGAGGGGGTCCCAACCAGCGTCTAGAGCTGATATATCGCAGATTCTGGCCAGGATGGGGGACATGCAAGCGAGTCTGGCGATGGACATTGCTAAAATAGCCATGGAGGTACGTGCGAAGTAGGGGCCTTGGGCCTACGCATTGGAGAATTGGAGGAAGGCACGGGGGACCTCGGGCTCACAATGCACTGGCGCGCACTACTGACACGTTGTCTCACCGCATGGACCGTATGGAACTTGCTCTGGAGGATGTCGCCAATAGATCCCGCCGCAACAACATCCGCCTGCGGGGATTGCCCGAATCTGTACAAACACGGGAGCTACACGAGACGGTGCTGGGCCTTCTCAAACGCTTGGTGCCAGAGGTGCCCCCGGCGAGGTTGCTCATGGACAGGATTCACAGAGCCCTGAGAGCTCCCCGGGCTGACTCCCAACAGCCTCGAGATGTCATATTCCGCCTCATTATTACACAGTTAAGGAGGAAGTCATGCGTAAAAGCAGGGACCTGGACCTGGTGTATGAAGATGTGAAGCTCGCTCTGTTTCAGGACCTGGCACCGGAGACCTTGCAGCGTCGAAGGGCCTGGCGCCCCATCACAGCCCACCTGAGCCGTCATAACATCCGCTATGCCGGGCTTCCCGTTCAAACTCTTGGCCTTCGCTGGTGGTAAAACCTCCACTCTCACCCTGCAGTCAGACCCGCAGCAATTCTTCACCCGCCTGGATTGCCCCCCTTTACCGGACGCGGGTAACCTGCTCCCATCCCCCTCCCCGACACCTCAGCTTACACCGCGCTGGGAGAAGTGCCCTCCCGGATTCGAGAGGAGGGGGACAGGGATCCCGGCTGAGATGATGGGGAAACCTCGGTGGTGATATTGATTTTTCTCTTTTTGTTTATTTGCCCACATGGTATCAGGTGGTTGCATTAGCTGAGTTGTGAAGGTTCCCCAAGTGATATATAACCCTGTAATGTTCGGCTGTTAATGTTCATGATAATGGTGGGGATACTGTCGTTATTGTAAAGTTTCGTAATGCTGTTTTTAGATAGTTTTTTCATGCTCCATTACTTGCTCGGTGACGTCCGTTCTGCGATCCTACTGGTCTTCAACCAGGGTCGCGTCTCCTTTCTGACCATCCCCATGGTCGTTCTGGCAATGGATAAGTCCGGAAGTTTTTTCTCTCCTTTTTTCTTTTTTCTTTATGTGTCTTCTTCTTCTCTCTCATCTTTTCCTCCCCTCCCCCACCTCCCAGTCTCTTACCCCCTTTGTCCCTCTGTCTCCTTTCCCCCATTGGGGTCCTCAGGGGTGCCGCCCTGTCCTATGTACCTGATCTGGCCTGCCCGTGGCGTTCCCCCCCACTCCGCCCATGAATCCTGAATGCCATATTTTGTCCCAGAATGTTAAGGGACTAAATTCCCCTACGAAGAGGAGATTGGTCCTCCGAGAATTAAAACGCGAACGATGCCAGATAGCATTCCTGCAGGAAACGCATTTTGCCGGGCACGCCAGTTCAGTCTCACAGACCGCACCTTCCCACGCTCCTTTTTCGCCTCCAGCACCGGTAAGCGCCGGGGTGGCGATTTTACTACATAAAGCATGCCAGATGACGGTTCAACATGTGGATAGAGATGATGAGGGCAGGTATATCCTAATCCGGGGACAATTAATAATGTGGCTATCTCTTTGCTGAATATTTATGCCCCCAACACCCCGAAGATTCTTACTGGGCCCACCTTACGACGCTCCTGCAGCTGACGGAAGGCTCCTTTCTGGTCATGGGGGGGACTTTAACGCGCCCCAGCGCCAGCAATAGACAGGAAATCAGGGGCGCTAGGTGCCAGACTTGCGGCGTCTCCTCAGGATGCGTTGCTAGCTCGGTTTATACATGACACGCAGCTGCTCGACATTTGGCGACTCCATCACCCAGGAGACCACGATTCTCCTTTTATTCTCACCCCCACTCCTCATACTCAAGGATAGACCTGTTCTTGTTACCAACCAGAACGATCCCATTAACTACCCGCTCGGCGATAGGCTCCATTAGTTGGTCTGACCATGCGCCCGTATCTATATGGGTGAAACTGCCGGGTACTCGATCGGGTTGGTCCTGGCGCCTCAACTCTTCCATCTTACAATCGGCAGCAGTGCTGGAAGAAGTGTCTGCCCACCTGGACAGATACTTTGAGGAGAATGACCTAGACGATATTGGTCCTGACTCCCTGTGGCTGGCCCATAAGGCGGTCATGCGAGGCCACCTGATCCAGATTGGTAGCAGGCTGAAGAGGGAGAGGATGAGTCTGCTGGTAGAACTTCAGGAGAGGCTAGCTGACCGGGAAGCAGCGCACAAGTCCTCTCACTCTCAGGCTGATTTTGATGCCCTGACAACTGTACGCCGGAACTCCGGTCAGCCTTACTGACGGATGTGGCCCGGTCCTTAGCCTGGACCAGGCGGACCTTTTATGAATATTCTAACAAGGCACATACTATGTTAGCGCGCAAATTGAGGAACCAAACTAGATCCAAACTGGTGACCTCGGCCCGTACGCCCCAGGGTTCGATCACTACTATCCCCAGCGAGGTAAACCAGATTTTTACTGCGTACTTTAAACAATTATATAACCACTCCCCGGATCACTCCCTCCGCAATCTTGAACACGTGCGGGAGGTGCAGGAATTTCTGGCCACGTGGAAAGGCCCGGAGCTCCCCCCCCTCTTGCTGGAGGGGTTGGGATCAGCAGTCTCAGAAGCCGAGGTGGCTTCAGTGATTAAACAAATGAAACCCCATAAGCCCCGGGCCCGGACGGGTTTACGGCTTTTTATTATAAAAATTCTCTCCTCACTTGAGCAAATATCTCGTTAAACTATATAATGGAATTTTGGAGGGGCGACCGGTGCCTCCGGATTTCCTCCGATCTGATGTGATACTGATTCCTAAAGAGGCAAAGATCCTTCCTTCCCCCACAATAATAGACCGATCTCTTTACTAAATGTGGATTATAAGATATTTACGAAAATCCTGGCCAACAGACTAGGAGCACTCCTCCCCTCCATTATTCACCCGGACCAGGTCGGGTTCATTCCCACGAGGCAGGCATATGAAAATACAAGGAGAAACGTGGTCCTGATCGAGAGAGCTCGCGCAACGGGGACGCCTTCTCTGCTCCTCTCTTTGGATGCGGAGAAGGCGTTCGATAGGGTGGGCTGGCCTTATTTATTTCACCTACTGGATCACTGGGGATTTCCCCCTGGCTTTTGCGCAGCTATCCAGGTCCTGTATAATTCCCCCCTTACAAAAATAATCACCACGGGGGCCTCCCCGGAACCTTTCCTCATAGGGAATGGAACGCGACAGGGTTGCCCCCTGTCTCCCATGCTCTTCGCTCTAGCCCTTGAGCCCCTACTGGATAAATTACGGTCCTCCCCGTCTATCACGGGTTTACAGATTGGGGGGGAGGAATTCCTGGTGTCAGCATATGCGGACGACCTTCTCCTGACCATCACGGACCCGGTCCATTCTGTGCCCCATTTGCTCTCCCTTCTTCGGGATTTCTCGGATTTTCCGGGTTTAAGATCAATATAGATAAATCTCGCGCGTTGCCGATAGGCATACCAAAACCGGAGGTCGACCGGTTGCGTCTCCTCACGGGATTTCACTTCTCCACCTCTTCTCTCACATATCTGGGAGTGAAGCTGACCAGTGATCCCGCAGCAATGATTAGAGCTAACTACGATGTACTGATCCAACGTCTTATAGCTGATATGGACACTTGGATGCCTTTAATGTCTCCTGGGTGGGTCGTATTGCTAGCGTAAAAATGAATCTACTCCCTCGAATCCTGTACTTGTTCCAGACCCTCCCTGCCTGTCCCTCCGGCCTCGTTGGCGCATCTACAGTCCCATGTGGACCGGTTCATCTGGCATAATAAACGTCATAGGGTGGCTAGAAGAGTGTTACATAGACCGAGGGCGGTGGGAGGTTTGGGAGTTCCGAGTTTGTTACAATATTATCATGCTGCCCAACTAGCACAGTTTGTTTCCTTTCATGCACCACCTGGTACGCACCGTTGGGCGGACTTAGAGTCGCATCTCTTTGCTCCTGACTTGCCGCAGTTCTATTTTTGGCTTCCCAAAACCTATCGTCCAGTCCTTCGTTCCACCTGCACTGCCACCATTAACTCTCTCCACATTTGGGACACTGTGAACCGTCGCTTCACTTTTGCCAGAGAACACTCAGCTATGATGCCTTTTCTCCGCAACCGAAAGTTTCAACCGGGCCTATGCCCTCGCCCTTTTGCAAATCTGGAAGACTTGGGCCTTCAGAGGATCCACCACCTTTACTCAGCGGGGGCACCGCTTCAGTTTGAGAACATCCGACAGAGAGGTCCGGTGGGACCAGCGGACTTCTTTCGCTACCTGCAGATCATGGACTATGCGCGGACGCCTGAAGTCCGTACGGCCGCCACGTCTTCCTGGACGGCGTTTGAGGCTCGCTGTAATGACGCTCGCATCACGAAATCAATGATATCCTCGCTTTATGTCTCCCTCTGTTCAGGCTCTCCAATCTGGGGGGACCCAACTTATGTTGCACGCTGGGAGCGTGATGTGGGGGATGCCCTGCCCAGTGAAGAATGGGAGGATATTTGGGACAATGTGGCACACTGCTCCATCAATGTGGCCCATCAGGAACAGGCTTACAAGATGCTGTTTCGCTGGTATGTTACCCCCTCACAACTTTCTCACATGGACGGGTCTTCCTCTGACTTATGCTGGAGAGGTTGCGGCACTAAGGGCTCGTTCTACCACATGTGGTGGACATGCCCCCTGATCTGACACTTTTGGCTTCAAATTCATGCTCTCATCCAAGAGGTCCTACAGTGTGGAGTGGCTTTAGACCCATGGACATTCCTTCTTCACCGCACCCAGGACACCCTATCGAGACCGGAAAATAAGCTGTTGCATAAAATAGTCATGGCGGCTAGAAGAGCGGTGGCCCAAGGCTGGAGATCGGTGTCCCTTCCGTCTATGGCGCAGGTGTCCCTTCGGATTAGAGATAATATGGACATGGATCGTTTATCGGCTCTTGTACATGATACCATGCCCCAACATAGTAAGATTTGGGACCCCTGGCTGGAGTTTGATGTGGGTTAAGAGCTGGACTGCTTGTTTTTCTGGCGGGTTATGATACCTGGGTTATGCACTCCTTTGGGGCGGCACCCTATCCCCCTTCCCCCTCCTCCCCCCTTATGAGGTCTCTTCCTCTCTCTTTTTCCTCCATGTTTGTGTTTCTTTGATCTTTTTCTATTTCTTCTTTTACCCCCTCTTCGGGGCCTCCCCTCTGCGGTCCTATGGCAGGGGCTCCTCAGGGCTAACCAGTAGCAATCTCTAAAATTGTGGTTTTGTGATAAGATGCCCTTGTTGTCTTTGAAAATTGGAAAATAAAGAATTATAAAAAAAAAAAAGAAGGACAGATTCCAACCTTAGAAAGATCATTTCTTCTCAAGGCTTTCCGGAACAATTAAATATCCTGTCCGACATAGATAAGGGAATAAAAGCACAGTATATAAGCACAAATATTTTCTTTTTACATATTTTGCAAAGCAAAGCATATTCCTTAACCCTTTCAGTCTGGGTGCTAAGATTCCCTATCACTGGTCTGCACTGTCGCACAGAGCTTCCTGCACCCGGATAACAGATGCTGATCAGGAGGCAGGGCTTTAGCCGCAGTTTAATTCATCGCTTTTTAATTAATGGAGTTTTCTATCGCTGGATCCAGGCAAGCTGCATTGAGAAATCTCATCTAAGATCTCATGCTGACCTTTACGATCCATTCGATATCCACTGCCGGATGGAACATTGCAGAAAAAGTGAACCTGCGATGTTAAAATATAACTTATATGCAGAAAGTTTTATATTTTGTTGTATCCCCAGCCAGGTCGTTTCTTTTTCTTTTTGCTGCTGTCCCTTTCTGTGTTTTCTTTTTCAATCCCAAAGTGGAAATGTTTCTCTTGAGGGTATAAATACAAACCCACCAGTCTGTGCCCTGTCTGAGAAGCAGCATGAGAACATGTAGTTGCTTAAAAGCAGCTTTTGGTTTCATTAGGTTAGGGTCTACCTGACCCAAAGGTGCCATGATGTGGCGGGTGGGCTTACACTTTAATGGGCGTTCAAGTAAACGAAAACCTCTGTTTTGTTCCACATGGCGCTATGGGGGGTGAGCACAAATGACAACCTTTTTTCTTGTTTTGTTTTAAACTATAACCTGTTAATGTTTTTAAAAAGTTGCCTATTCTTATGTCCATGTTCCCCCTTTCCAGGTGTCGAGTTCCACGTACAAGCAGCGCAGCGAGGAGTTTCGTAGATTGTTTAAAGAGCTGGCGGAATGTGAGAAGCTAATAGTGGGTGAGTGTGTAAATCATGTTCATCCACCACAAGGAGAAATTAAAATGCCTTTTTTTGTATGCTTCCTACGGTTACCAGGTAATATATCATTCACTAGCAGCAGGTGAAGAGAAAAAAACGCAACTGAGCATGTGTAGCGTGGCCCCAGCTGGGGCAGACAGTATGAAATGCCCCACAATCTCAATGACCAGGTTACAAGCAAGAAATAAAGTTTCTGCAGCGCTTTACAATAATCAAGGGGAACAAGACAAAAACAAACAAACATTGGATGGAGACAAGAGGTGAAGAGGGCCTTGCTCATAGGAGCTTACAATCTAGTTTGAACAAAGATTTCACTCCCATCAAATAAACAACGTCCATAGTCTTTACCAAATGATTTTTATTGTCATTATTATCATTCAAAATGGAAACAAAACCAAAAATAAAAATGAGAAATACAGCCCAAAAAATAAAGGAACATTTTGGGCTGTATTTCTCAGTATTTTCATATTGCTACACATATATTTAACATTTATATATATAATTTCAATGTATTATTTGTTGCTATGTTTATACTTGTGAGTTTAGTCCCGTTGGATTATGGCGCACATTTTTTCCTCCGCTGTTAGTTTACTGGTGGAGGATTATTCATAATTGGTAAACTTTAACATTAGACGCTCATATTCCTTTTAAATTATTATGAAGAAATAAAGTTTATTTTCTGTGAAGGATCAATTAGTAAGTGTAATAAGGGGAATGGGCAGCGTGGGATTGGGATTCCCGTGTCGTGCTGATCTGTCTCTTGCTTCCGTTTACAGATTACGCTTGCGCGCTTCAGAGAGACATCCTGCTGCAGGGCCGCCTTTACCTTTCCGAAAACTACATCTGTTTCCACAGCAACATCTTCCGATGGGAAACGTCGGTGAGGCAAACCGGTGCCATGTCATGTCCTGCTAGGCCTTGGATTTAGGCAACAGCCACCTCTGCGCTTCTTAAAGCACCATTTCAGCTCTGATTAAATACCTCAAATTTGCTTTACTGTCAATTCACTACATTTCTGACTAATAATCACATTAAAGATTAACAGGTTACTGTATCTGTGTGTGATGGAGACCTGACTGTAGGTCAGCAGGTTACTGTATCTGTGTGTGATGGAGACCTGACTGTAGGTCAGCAGGTTACTGTATCTGTGTGTGATGGAGACCTGACTGTAGGTCAGCAGGTTACTGTATCTGTGTGTGATGATGGAGCCCTGGCTGTAGGTCAGTAGGTTACTGTATCTGTGTGTGATGGAGACCTGACTGTAGGTCAGTAGGTTACTGTATCTTTGTGTGATGGAGACCTGACTGTAGGTCAGCAGGTTACTGTATCTGTGTGTGATGGAGACCTGACTGTAGGTCAGTAGGTTACTGTATCTGTGTGTGATGGAGACCTGACTGTAGGTCAGCAGGTTACTGTATCTGTGTGTGATGATGGAGCCCTGGCTGTAGGTCAGTAGGTTACTGTATCTGTGTGTGATGGAGCCCTGGCTGTAGGTCAGCAGGTTACTGTATCTGTGTGTGATGGAGACCTGACTGTAGGTCAGTAGGTTACTGTATCTGTGTGTGATGGAGACCTGGCTGTAGGTCAGCAGGTTACTGTATCTGTGTGTGATGGAGCCCTGGCTGTAGGTCAGCAGGTTACTGTATCTGTGTGTGATGGAGACATGACTGTAGGTCAGCAGGTTACTGTATCTGTGTGTGATGGAGACCTGACTGTAGGTCAGCAGGTTACTGTATCTGTGTGTGATGATGGAGCCCTGGCTGTAGGTCAGTAGGTTACTGTATCTGTGTGTGATGGAGACCTGACTGTAGGTCAGCAGGTTACTGTATCTGTGTGTGATGGAGACCTGGCTGTAGGTCAGCAGGTTACTGTATCTGTGTGTGATGGAGACCTGACTGTAGGTCTGCAGGTTACTGTATCTGTGTGTGATGATGGAGCCCTGACTGTAGGTCAGCAGGTTACTGTGTCTGTGTGTGATGATGGAGCCCTGGCTGTAGGTCAGCAGGTTACTGTGTGTGATGATGGAGCCTTGGCTGTAGGTCAGCAGGTTACTGTGTCTGTGTGGGATGATGGAGCCCTGGCTGTAGGTCATTAAGTTGCTGTGTTTACTCGCTGTATAAAGATACCATTAACCTGCTGTTCTTTCTAGATATGCCTGAATCTCCGCGATATTACATCTATGACCAAGGAAAAGACTGCCCGGCTCATCCCCAACGCCATCCAGATCAGCACAGAGAACGAAAAGGTGAGTTTTCAATAGTTTAGAGAATAATCCCCATAAAGTCATTTATGAAGACATGAGAAACGCCTCGCCCCTTTTCAGAAGAATCTGTAAATATCACCTGGACGGCCTGAGGAAGCATCTAACCTTTATAAAGCGGGTAAAACACTCACAGCCAATCAGCACGTCACATCACCGTATCCCACTGTTGCCATAAGGTGAACCTTGATACCCCATTTCTTTCTGAATACATATCCCATGATGCTTAGTCACACATGAGGGTGGCGGAGCATCATGGGACATGTAGTTCAGAAACATCTGAGGTTGCAAGGTTTGCCATAACTGGCAAAGGGCCAGGACTGTGCGCGGACTGACTGCGCGCTGATCTGTGCTCGAATTTAAGCTTGCTTCTAATGTCTTTCCGGATAAAATATAATCTACCTACATAACATGTCTTTTTTATCAGAATATCTCCTTAAAACAGCACTGAACATATAAAACCGTGTTAATATGGAACTGTTATCACTTTATTTATTAAAAAAAGAAAATGAAAATAAAAACAACTTCTTTTATCAATAAATATATTCACCTTCATAGAGCAAATTCTCTGCAGGCCAGGAAGTAGCTGCTAGCCAATCCTGGCCGCATTTATTTGCATTCACTAGGTGGTCTATTCACAAAGCACCGAAACTGATCGCATTACAGTGCTTTGCATTTTGGCGTATTTATTTCATTTCGCCAAAAATTCAGTTTCTTCGCTATTTGTCGAATGGTCACCATATTGTGCCGAAATTGGAGTCTCCTTATAGGAGGTTAAATCAATAAAAAAGAAATTTAAAATTTAGCTTAAATAATAATAATTTTTTTTAAAAAAAAGTTCTTTAACCCTTTCACTACCGATATCGAGATATCTTGGGCTTCGAAGGCACCATCCGGTGCCCCGTTATCGAGATATCTCGATCTGCTGATCTGCAGCACAAAAAACAAATTACTTTAATTTGCTGCAAACGAATTCCGTTTGCTTTTGGGCTGCAGAAGGTGCCGCAAAAGCTTTAGCCCTGTGGACATAATGCCCAAAGAGCTAAAACTGTGAAATCAGCTGCTGAATGCTCTGCAATATCGGGCTTTCAGCAGCCAATGCAGGAGGAAAAGAAACAGACCTGCAGGTCAAACCTCTGTAATTCAGTTTAGCGTTAGATGGCGCCATCTAATGGCCAAATAAATTATACAGTAATATCTATTACTGTAATAACCTATTAAAAATAATTTTACAAAAAAAAACACTGGTTTCTTAAAATGGTTTTTTGCAAAATCAATTGGTAGTGAAGGGGTTAAAATATAATAAACAAAAAGTCTTTTAAATAAAAAGTGTCATCTAAAAAAATATAAAAAGATCTGCTAAAAAATAAAGGGTTTTTGCAAAAAATAAAAGTAATAAATGGTCTTTAATTATTTTTTTTTTTTAAAAAAGATATTCCATTTATTACATTGAAAGGTATGGGTTTCGGGCTGTTTAAACCTCTCGAACTGAAGCACCGAAAATCAGGGCGTTTGCCGAAATTTCTTGCAATTTGACGTTCTGTGGTTAGACGAATCAATCTCTATGGGACAATTTTGGTGCCTTGCAGCGAGTCGCACCATATTTCACTGCCAATTCTCCTGTATTTGGTGAATCGACAGCTTTGTGAATTGACGAACTGCCCCAAATTTGCAGATACCGGGGAAATTCACCATTCGATGCAATTTTGAAAGTTCAGGAATAATCTCCTAGGAGTTGTGAGCACGAATACGGCTCCCTTCATCAGAAAACGAGGAGCGATGCGGCTGTGTAACTGGGGATTGCTGCAACATCTGCTTACTGCACGCTCCATTCCTGTTCAGTTGAACGGAATTATACGTTAGGGATTTGTACTGCGCTGCAGAATATGGCGTCGCTTTATAAATAATTGTAATTGCACTCCTGTGTTGTTAAATACGAAACAAAGCCGCATATACGCATGTGTATCTTAAACTCTGCTCAACTAAACACTGACCCGTGCGTTCATCTGGCGCAGCTCTTCTTCACGTCATTCGCTGCAAGGGACAGAAGCTTCCTCATCATGTTCCGGATGTGGCAGAACGTGCTTCTGGATAAGGTTAGTGAGTAAACGGGAGGGGAGATATCACCAATAACCCCAAATCCGCTACAGATAGGGTCGTCAGATCATTGCTTTCAAGGGTTTCTGGGAAGTGTAGGCCATTAACATCTGGAAAGTCTGACATCCGCGATATAGAATGTATAAAACATGACCTTTATCCTCATAGCATCCCTTTATAACGCTGCGTGTATCTGCAAAATAAAATATTTTTTTTAGGGTGTCACCCTAGGGGGTGGTGTCACCCGTTGCGGGCCGTACCCCCCGCCCCCCTAGCGACGACCCTGGTTCAGACTTGGGTCCGGATTTGCGCTGTACTTTGGATGCTGAGTATAAATCTCACAGCTGAAAAAGGTGTATAAAATTTTTATTGCGACATCGAATGAATCAAGCAGCTTATTTTGAGTAAAATAAGCATCACCGTCTGAGTTGCAGACAACATCTCGCCTGCACGACTGGGAGGTCCAGTACGGTTAGGCAGAGAGTCTCAGACGGGAATCAATGAACTTTGGGCAACACGTCCGTTCCTCAGGAGAACCTCAGTCTGAATGACGCTAGCTCCTGATTAATGTATTTTACAACTCTTACAGGGTAATCCAAAGAGATACGAATTGCTTGAGAAAGGTAACCGAACACTGAAAATCAGCGTCTGGTTACCTTTCCTGGCCATTCGGCTATCCAGAGAGCAGGCAATTCGCCAAATCCTGGCGAATTGCCTGCACATACGGTGCCTGTTCGGTGCCTGGTCGAGGGCAGTGAAATCCCCATGAAAAAGCACTGCTTCGGCTATTCAGAGAACACAAACCAGCAGTGAAAGGTTCCCCTAATGCCCTGCCATTCAGTGGTTTAATTCGGAAGTTTATTCAGGAGAATCCCATAGGCTTCAATGTTAAAAATATTCCCGTTTTAATCCAATATCTAATAAACCATTCATTATAAAATTATGCAGTAAAGAGTCTCTTTATTTATAGATTTTTTTAGGATATTTTAAGCATTTTTATTAATTTTTTTTTTTCTTTAAAAGTCCGATTTTTTTGTTTTTTAAAAGTTTACTTATTTTTTCTGTAACAGCCCTCTTTATTATCATTCCCTGGACCTCATGTGTAAATTTCAGACATTTCCGCTCAGTAGTTTCTTTGCAAACAGCGTTTCAGTTTCACACATTCATACAAACTGTTTTGTACTAATTTATTCACTGCCTCCTCTGCGTCTCGGCTGCTTCGATTGTGTGTGATCGGCTCCTGCTCGGGCTTTTTCCGTGGTTTTCGGCAGGTTAATCCAGATGTTTTTGTGGCTTTTCGGCGTGCATTCGCTGGGTTTTGTGGTTAGTTTTCGTCGGGTTTGCGGCAGCTTTTCCTTGCAATTCGGGGACCCTGTGGTGCTTGCTGAATACACCGCAGGGTCACCGAAATGGGATCGGCAAAAGGAACCGAATTGAAGAGAACGAAAAGTCACCGAACGTGCGGTGACTTTTCGAATCTCTTTGAATAACCCTGATAGTCAAAGACTGACACGTCTGAGACTGACAACATCTGCATGTCATGAAACCGGCCAGATTCTGAGAGTACATCACATCCCAACATGTGTCCTGCTAATGTGTCCAGGCTAATTTTGAAATCAGAAATAGAGAAACTGACATTTAAAACAAGGAAGCTTTTAGCATTTGGTTTTGAGAAAGAAAATAAACATACCCAGGTGAATGTGGTATGATGTATCTTCGTGCAGGTAAAAGGAAAATTCTCAGCAGGATGAACGCAATGGCCTATACACAAATTGGTGTGAACAAGGATTAAAAATTAACTTTTAATAGAGTACTATAAAAAGGATCCACAGATCCTGGTCGTACAAGACAAAACGTAAATATAAGGAATTGGGATATGGATAAGGCCCCTTGGCTTTCAGGCACATACACATTAGCCCAGCACCCCAGTATGTAGAGAGTAATGAGCAGAAAAGGAAACGACGGGCCTTCGAGGGTCATCAGGAAGCAAAACCTTCTCTCCACCATCATGAAGGTTTTGCTTCCTGATGAAGCCGTTTCTGATCCCTTACTTTAACGGGGAAACGCGTTGAATTTAAAATATTTGGCTGACTGTATCTCCAAAGCAAAAAGAAAGCTGTGGATGCCGCTGGAAGAGAGCCCAAACCAGAGGAATTCTACGAGGTCTCCGTTCGGGATAGGACGCCACCGATCTCAAATTCAGCAAGGGGAATGAAAATGAACAGGACCTCCAGTAACCTGCTTAGCATTTGCCCTTTCCTCATACAGCAAGGGACGGTCTGGAAACATTGTTTCCCAGTTTGTAACAGATCTGTCTACTGTATGATTTGCTTTACCAAGCACCGCACACCCTTGAGTTTTCCTTTTTGTCTTTCCTATATATTAACCCCTTAAGGACCCCTGACGTACCCTGTACGTCCTGTCCACAGGTCTCCCTTAGACCCGCGGACGTACAGGGTACGTCAGCGGCGCCTAATCCCCCTCCCGCCCGATACTCACCTCCCTCGCTGGATCCCACGGCGATCTGGCAGGGAGGAAGCCTGCCCATATGATTTACATGGGCAGGCGAGGCTGATGACGTCGCCACGCTGCGTGGTGACGTCATCAGCAGGCGTCCCCATGCAATTCAATGGAGGGGAGGGGGGGCTCCTTCGGAGCCCTCTATCTCCCCAACCATTGCAGCTAGGGAGATGCCGTTTGCACTGCTGGAGAGGGGAGAGTCTCCCCTTTTCAGCGATTTATGGCATTAACCTTTTCGCTGCCGAAACGCTTTTCGGCGCTAATTGGCGCCAAAACGTGATTCGAACCTGGAGGGGGGCTAACATCTTGGATGTCAGCCAAGCCTCCAGGTCCCCCCCACCCACTGACAACCTCACCATATGTGTGAGGATGTCAGTGGGCCAGTTAACCATCTAGCTGCCATGTAGAGATAAGGGGATCCTAAGGATCCCTTTATCTCCCGATCCATGGCAGCTAGATGGTCATATTTGACATCATTTGAAAGGCCTGATTATGGCCTTTCCAATGACACCAAACATGACCAGGTTTGGTTTTAAAAAATAAAACAAAAAATAATAAAAAAATTAAATAAAATAAAAAAAATGTTTGTTTTTTTTAAAGTTTTTTTGTCTGGGGGGAGTTTAATTAAATAGGACCTAGGCTTTCATCTAAAAATAATTAGCACAAAATGGTCAGAATGAGCGCAGCGCACATAGGTGAACTGTCTCAGCAGTGAAGGGGTTAAAAAGCAAACGCATGTAAATATTGGGTATTTCTAGTCTCGGGACAAAATTTTGAACCTATTTAGCCGGGGTCTTTTTGGGTGGTTGTAGATTTTGGGGATTAAATTACGAAAAAGTGTGTTTTTACCATTTTTTTCATCATATTTCATATTTTTTTTTATAGTAAATTATTGGATATGATGGAAATAATGGTATTTCTAGAAAGTCCATTTAATGGCGGGAAAAACGGTGTATAATATGTGTGGGTCGAATAAACGAGTAAGAGGAAAATTTGACCTAAACACTAACAGCGCAGAAACGTAAAAACAGCAGCGGTCACTAAAGGACGGATTTGTGTAAAACCGCCCGGTCACTAAGGGGTTAAGGACCCTCGAAGGCCCGTCGTTTCCTTTTCTGCTCATTACTCTCTACATACTGGGGTGCTGTGCTAATGTGTATGTGCCTGAAAGCCAAGGGGCCTTATCCATATCCCAATTCCTTATATTTACGTTTTGTCTTGTACGACCAGGATCTGTGGATCCTTTTTATAGTACTCTATTAAAAGTTAATTTTTAATCCTTGTTCACACCAATTTGTGTATAGGCCATTGCGTTCATCCTGCTGAGAATTTTCCTGATACATCATACCACATTCACCTGGGTATGTTTATTTCCGGGTATTTTTTTGGGTTACCCCCTTTCCTCCAAGCTCAGGCACTCCTGTCTTTCTATTTGCATACTCCTGAGCACTTATTTCTTTCATCCGTTATGAAGCAAGTTATCTAAGCTGTCACAAAATGGAAACGATGCGCTCAGTGTCAATAATTTACTACAACCATTACAGGTCCCCAAGATCTCAATATTATATGCAGATATTCCAAAATCCCCAAACATCACAAATCCAGACACTTCTGGCCTCGAGCGTTTCAGATAAGGGACACACAACCTGTCTTTGTCGCTGTCCCTCATCCATGTAGTTGATTCTTTACCATGCATCACCGTGCAGACAGAACGGCCAAATAATGATCACAAAACCAGTCTTAGGGGCCGGAGTTTGACATCCCTGCTTTAGTAGGTTTTGGGGATTTTTTTAAATGATACTTTGTGTTGCTCCTATTCGCTGCTTTGTTTGTCAAATATGCCGCCCCGCCACATTCTGTAACTCCGAGCTAAAAATGCCGTCATCAGAAGACGGAAGCTTGTTTTAAAAACCAAATCCAGCCCCCTCTTCTTTCCACTGCCCCTTCCCCGTAAATCCAGCAGCGAGTGAGGTTTTCGGCAGACCCACATTTTGCCCCTTTTATAGCCTGGATCTGGTGGCCTGATCTTCTGGGATTCCAGGGAGCGCCAGTCTCTCTGATTATTCTTCCACAGTCTCATTTCTCGGGACGCAGGAGCAGTAAGTAGAAATTGCTGAAATAAGGTGTATTTCGAGTTCATGGTGATCTGTCTATAACATGCAGCTATTATGGCGATAGCGTGAAGGGAAGCCCTCCAGCGCGGCCACATTAAGAGCACATTGGGCGGCTTGATGACCTCGATCCGCTTCTTGGAAAGAAAGTCGCAGGTTCAGCACACTCCTGATGTGTCTGTCAATGGGAGCGTCTCATTAAAGGGGTTATTTACTAAGCACCGCACTTTCATTGATAGAATGGTGGTTTTCTTCTGAAAACTATGGTGGCTCAAGTCCAGAGAAACCGCACTTTATTCACCATTTAGCTACCTGTCACTGTAGCTCTTCGTACGTCTGACCGTTCTTTCCGCCGTAGTTTAAGCCATTATAATTTAATTTAGATTTCACCGCACTGTCAGGTGACGTTATCCGTTGTTGTTTTTCATGGTAGTTTGTAAGAGAGGTCTGTGGAGATCACAACCTTAAAGAGGTATTGTTTTAAAGTGGTCAGGATGTGAGGACTGCCCCCCCCCTCCAACGTCACCCTCTGAGACCTCCTGCGTTAGCGAGCGTTCTCATAGAGGCAGCGATGGATCAGATCTGTGCATGCGTGTGCAGCTCCGATCCATCGCTCTGCGCAGGCGCTACGCAACTTGTGTGCATGTCAGCATCCTGAGACATGCCCTCACTGCAGAGATCCCTTGGCGGCGCTCTTCATGTGCTGCTCATCACCAGCACTGGGATCCCTGAACACATTCAGTAAAACACACGCCCAGTCACATGACACGTAACGAAGACTGACCTGAGTAAAGGGCTGCGCCCCCTTGTTACCTGTGCTTCAACATTGTAGCTCCAACCCTTACACAGTGTAGTTCTGTACTCTGAGACCCAAACCTGCTGTGTTACCCCAGCCTTACCCTGATCCCCTATCCAACTAACTGCTTGTGTATGTTTCCACCCTCCTCTCTCCCAAACACCCACCGTATCTCCAGGTTCATGCTCCAGCAACGATACTTACCACCGGCTACAATCATGTGTGTGTGTGTAACACTGCATATCGGGCCCATGCACCCTCATCCTGGTGCCACCCCGGTATCTGCACCTGACAGTGCAAGTGCCATAGCGGTGTGCAATTTGCGTTTCCTACACTGCGCAGCATGGTACAGGCGTTAAAATGAGTTGGGGTAATACACGGGTATAAAGTCATGAGAGGGTGCTTCTCATCAAGCAGCTCACACGCTACAGCAGGGGTCAGTAACCACAGACCTCCAGATGTTTTGGAACTTTATTTCCCATGAGTCTCCGCCAATCTTATGTGTGGCTGAGCACCGTATGAGTTGCAGTTCCAAAAGATCTTGAAGGCCAAGTTCGCTGAGCCCGGGTCTAAAGGGAAGAGGATGGGGGTGAAGGAGGTTCACTGTGCAACAGAATCAAGTGATTGACCCCTTGAAACTCCCCTATTAGATCTGTAAACGAGCGGTGAGATTGATCGCTTCTCTGAAACAACACAAGACCTTGTCACATGGAAATAAAAGCATCATTAATATGAGCAATAGAAATGAAATGTGCAAACCTTAACACAAAATCCAATCTAAATGTCAAAGCACTGCGACATCGCAAGCCCTTTATCACCAGAGAGATGAAGCTCCTGGTGAGTCTTCATGAATCTCACTCCTCGCTGTGACGTTCTTTCAAAGAGCTGGGGAGAGAATAAAGGAATCCGGCGCTCCTAATGAAGTTCAATCAAGCAACTTTATGAGGATGCAAGTTGTGTCAACGGCCTTTGTCATGGCTTGGTAAAGGCTAATGACCATGGCCGACACATTGCCGCAAATTACATCCTGATAAAGCTGTTTTGTCAAAGCGCCCTTGTATATTTCTCGTTCTTTCTCAGAGAATCATAAGATGCCGGATCCTCCCGTCTGTCCCTGACCCATACAGCATCAATCCGGTTAATCCGTGAAGCTCAATAAACCATGTATAATGGAGATTTAATACCAGGATCTCTACCAGACAGAGCTGTCAAATGCTGCCCCTCCCCAGATGTTCTGAACTAAAACTCCCATGATACCCTGGCCATCTATTACATCCATTCTGGGAATTGTAGACCGTAAACATCTGGGGAGCCAGCGTTTCCCATCCCTGACCTGTACACATGTAAAACGGTGATGTAGGCACATTGTAATAAAGGCACAGATATCTGTGTATATTTGTTACTCTGTCTCCCCCATTGTACAACGCTGCGGAACTTGTAGACGCTTTATATATACTTGTAACTGTACAGAACACTAATTTCAGATTAATATTCTGATTAGGATCTAGGAGGGCTTTATTTCAGATTAATATTCTGATTAGGATCTAGGAGGGCTTTATTTCAGATTAATATTCTGATTAGGATTTAGGAGGGCTTTATTTCAGATTAATATTCTGATTAGGATTTAGGAGGACTTTATTTCAGATTAATATTCTGATTAGGATCTAGGAGGGCTTTATTTCAGATTAATATTCTGATTAGGATTTAGGAGGGCTTTATTTCAGATTAATATTCTGATTAGGATTTAGGAGGGCTTTATTTCAGATTAATATTCTGATTAGGATTTAGGAGGACTTTATTTCAGATTAATATTCTGATTAGGATCTAGGAGGGCTTTATTTCAGATTAATATTCTGATTAGGATCTAGGAGGGCTTTATTTCAGATTAATATTCTGATTAGGATCTAGGAGAGCTTTATTTCAGATTAATATTCTGATTAGGATCTAGGAGGGCTTTATTTCAGATTAATATTCTGATTAGGATCTAGGAGGGCGTTATTTCAGATTAATATTCTGATTAGGATTTAGGAGGGCTTTATTTCAGATTAATATTCTGATTAGGATCTAGGGGGGCTTTATTTCAGATTAATATTCTGATTAGGATTTAGGAGGGCTTTATATCAGATTAATATTCTGATTAGGATCTAGGACGGCTTTATTTCGGATTAATATTCTGATTAGGATCTAGGAGGGCTTTATTTCAGATTAATATTCTGATTAGGATCTAGGAGGGCGTTATTTCAGATTAATATTCTGATTAGGATCTAGGAGGGCGTTATTTCAGATTAATATTCTGATTAGGATTTAGGAGGGCTTTATTTCATATTAATATTCTGATTAGGATCTAGGGGGGCTTTATTTCAGATTAATATTCTGATTAGGATTTAGGAGGGCTTTATATCAGATTAATATTCTGATTAGGATCTAGGACGGCTTTATTTCGGATTAATATTCTGATTAGGATCTAGGAGGGCTTTATTTCAGATTAATATTCTGATTAGGATCTAGGAGGGCGTTATTTCAGATTAATATTCTGATTAGGATCTAGGAGAGCTTTATATCAGATTAATATTCTGATTAGGATCTAGGAGGGCTTTATTTCAGATTAATATTCTGATTAGGATCTAGGAGGGCTTTATTTCAGATTAATATTCTGATTAGGATTTAGGAGGGCTTTATATCAGATTAATATTCTGATTAGGAACTAGGACGGCTTTATTTCGGATTAATATTCTGATTAGGATCTAGGAGGGCTTTATTTCAGATTAATATTCTGATTAGAATCTAGGAGGGCGTTATTTCAGATTAATATTCTGATTAGGATATAAACTGCGGTATGTATAGGAGAGGGATATAAACTGCGGTATGTATAGGAGAGGGATATAATCTGCGGTATGTATAGGAGAGGGATATAAACTGCGGTATGTATAGGAGAGGGATATAAACTGCGGTATGTATAGGAGAGGGATATAAACTGCGGTATGTATAGGAGAGGGATATAAGCTGCGGTATGTATAGGAGAGGAATATAAGCTGCGGTATGTATAGGAGAGGGATATAAGCTGCGGTATGTATAGGAGAGGGATATAAACTGCGGTATGTATAGGAGAGGGATATAAGCTGCGGTATGTATAGGAGAGGGATATAAGCTGCGGTATGTATAGGAGAGGAATATAAACTGCGGTATGTATAGGAGAGGGATATAAGCTGCGGTATGTATAGGAGAGGGATATAAACTGCGGTATGTATAGGAGAGGGACATAAGCTGCGGTATGTATAGGAGAGGGATATAAGCTGCGTATGTATAGGAGAGGAATATAAACTGCGGTATGTATAGGAGAGGGATATAAGCTGCGGTATGTATAGGAGAGGAATATAAACTGCGGTATGTATAGGAGAGGGATATAAGCTGCGGTATGTATAGGAGAGGGATATAAACTGCGGTATGTATAGGAGAGGGATATAAACTGCGGTATGTATAGGAGAGGGATATAAACTGCGGTATGTATAGGAGAGGGATATAAACTGCAGTATGTATAGGAGAGGGATATAATCTGCGGTATGTATAGGAGAGGGATATAAGCTGCGGTATGTATAGGAGAGGGATATAAGCTGCGGTATGTATAGGAGAGGGATATAAGCTGCGGTATGTATAGGAGAGGGATATAAACTGCGGTATGTATAGGAGAGGAATATAAGCTGCGGTATGTATAGGAGAGGGATATAAACTGCGGTATGTATAGGAGAGGGATATAAGCTGCGGTATGTATAGGAGAGGGATTTAAGCTGCGGTATGTATAGGAGAGGGATATAAGATGCGGTATGTATAGGAGAGGGATATAAGCTGCGGTATGTATAGGAGAGGGATATAAACTGCGGTATGTATAGGAGAGGGATATAAGCTGCGGTATGTATAGGAGAGGGATTTAAGCTGCGGTATGTATAGGAGAGGGATATAAGATGCGGTATGTATAGGAGAGGGATATAAGCTGCGATATGTATAGGAGAGGGATATAAGCTGCGGTATGTATAGGAGAGGGATATAAACTGCGGCATGTATAGGAGAGGGATTTAAGCTGCGGTATGTATAGGAGAGGGATATAAACTGCGGTATGTATAGGAGAGGGATATAAACTGCGGCATGTATAGGAGAGGGATATAAGCTGCGGCATGTATAGGAGAGGGATATAAGCTGCGGTATGTATAGGAGAGGGATTTAAGCTGCGGTATGTATAGGAGGGGATATAAACTGCGGTATGTATAGGAGAGGGATATAAACTGCGGTATGTATAGGAGAGGGATATAAGAATTATACCCTTATCCTCTTCTTACACTTTTTCCCATGTAAGTTACCTTCTTAAACCTACTAACCCCCCAGTCCCCCCCTACCCGCCCCGACCCCCCCCTCCCTTTCCCGTAAATGAAAACACAACAAAGTATTGGCTAGGGATGCACCGATACCACTTTTTTAAGACCGAGTACGAGTACCAATACTTTTTAAAAGTACTCACCGATACCGAGTACCGATACTTTTATTTAATGTCATGTGACGCTTTCCAATAGGAACAGACCTCATATAAAAATTTATATGAGATTGACCGCAGCTCACATGGATTTGCCCCCAGGTCTCATGGATTTGCCCCCAGCTCACATGGGTTTGCCCCCAGCTCACATGGGTTTGCCCCAGCTCACATGGATTTGCCCCCAGGTCTCATGGATTTGCCCCAGGTCTCATGGATTTGCCCCCAGCTCACATGGATTTGCCCCAGCTCTGATGGATTTGCCCCCAGGTCTCATGGATTGGCCCCCAGGTCACATGGATTGGCCCCCACGTCTCATGGATTTGCCCCCAGGTGTCATGGATTTGCCCCAGGTCTCATGGATTGGCCCCCAGGTCTCATGGATTCGACCCCAGGTCTCATGGATTGGCCCCCAGGTCTCATGGATTTGCCCCCAGGTCTCATGGATTGGCCAACAGGTCTCATGGATTGGCCCCCAGGTCTCATGGATTGGCCCCCAGGTCTCATGGATTGGCTCTCAGGTCTCATGGATTGGCCCCCAGGTCTCATGGATTTGCCCCCAGGTCTCATGGATTTGCCCCCAGGTCTCATGGATTGGCCCCCAGGTCTCATGGATTGGCCCCCAGGTCTCATGGATTGGCCCCCAGGTCTCATGGATTGGCCCCCAGGTCTCATGGATTTGCCCGCAGCTCTCATGGATTTACCCCCAGCTCGAATGCTGGGGAAGCTGGCCGTGTGCAAGTAAAGCACGCGGCCAGCGTTCCCCTCCGGCGCGCCAAATACTCACCCTTCCTGAAGTTCCGGTCTCTGGGCAGTGATGCGGTCACGTGGCCGCCGGGCGCATCTGTGACGCTGCCTCCAGCCGAGAGGCCGAGTCACAGGAGCGCCCAGTGGCTGCGGGAACGCATCACTGCCCAGCGACCGGAACTTCAGGAAGGGTGAGTATTTGGCGCGCCGGAGGGGAACGCTGGCCGCGTGCTTTTCATGCACGCGGCCAGTTTCCCCAGCCCCGCGGATGCCGGCCCAGCGCCGGCTTCCGGTATCGGCGGGATGTATCGGGCCGTTTGCACGAGTAACAAGTACTCTTGCAAACGGCAATATCGGCCCCGATACCGATACTAGTATCGGTATCGGTGCATCCCTAGTATTGGCATTTTGAAAAGGTCACGTCTTTTACTACTTAAGGCCAAATTCTTTGCCTCTAAGGCAGAATTATTATTATCGATCCTCGTATGCCAAATACGCTTCACCAGATAACACTGGCAGCCAGATAACACTGGCAACTGCAATGCACCACAAGTATTGCCCAGAAATAGCGCCCCACGTGGCTAAGCAGGATGACCACACGTCTGCTCAGTGTATTTTTATGGCAGATAGCAGGCCGAGAGGATCTGCAAACCAGGAAGGCACCTGAGCCTGGCCATATGAAACCACAACTCACCCTGTACCCTGCAGACCCTCCCCCCACTATCGCCCTCCACGTGCCAGGCCGCCTATTTCACCGCCACCAAAAACGAGGACCCTCTATAAGCTGCAGTATGTATAGGAGAGGGATATAAGCTGCAGTATGTATAGGAGAGGGATATAAGCTGCGGTATGTATAGGAGAGGGATATAAGCTGCGGTATGTATAGGAGAGGGATATAAGCTGCGGTATGTATAGGAGAGGGATATAAGCTGCGGTATGTATAGGAGAGGGATATAAGCTGCGGTATGTATAGGAGAGGGATATAAGATGCGGTATGTATAGGAGAGGGATATAAGCTGCGGTATGTATAGGAGAGGGATATAAGCTGCGGTATGTATAGGAGAGGGATATAAACTGCGGTATGTATAGGAGAGGGATATAAGCTGCGGTATGTATAGGAGAGGGATATAAGCTGCGGTATGTATAGGAGAGGGATATAAACTGCGGTATGTATAGGAGAGAGATATAAGCTGCAGTATGTATAGGAGAGGGATATAAGCTGCGGTATGTATAGGAGAGGGATATAAGCTGCAGTATGTATAGGAGAGGGATATAAACTGTGGTATGTATAGGAGAGGGATATAAACTGCGGTATGTATAGGAGAGGGATATAAGCTGCAGTATGTATAGGAGAGGGATATAAACTGCGGTATGTATAGGAGAGGGATATAAACTGCGATATGTATAGGAGAGGGATATAAACTGCGGTATGTATAGGAGAGGGATATAAGCTGCGGTATGTATAGGAGAGGGATATAAACTGCGGTATGTATAGGAGAGGGATATAAGCTGCAGTATGTATAGGAGAGGGATATAAACTGCGGTATGTATAGGAGAGGGATATAAACTGCGATATGTATAGGAGAGGGATATAAGCTGCGGTATGTATAGGAGAGGGATATAAACTGCGGTATGTATAGGAGAGGGATATAAGCTGCGGTATGTATAGGAGAGGGATATAAGCTGCGGTATGTATAGGAGAGGGATATAAGCTGCGGTATGTATAGGAGAGGGATATAAGCTGCGGTATGTATAGGAGAGGGATATAAGCTGCGGTATGTATAGGAGAGGGATATAAGCTGCGGTATGTATAGGAGAGGGATATAAACTGCGGTATGTATAGGAGAGGGATATAAGCTGCGATATGTATAGGAGAGGGATATAAGCTGCGGTATGTATAGGAGAGGGATATAAACTGCGGTATGTATAGGAGAGGGATATAAACTGCGGTATGTATAGGAGAGGGATATAAGCTGCGATATGTATAGGAGAGGGATATAAGCTGCGGTATGTATAGGAGAGGGATATAAGCTGCGGTATGTATAGGAGAGGGATATAAACTGCGGTATGTATAGGAGAGGGATATAAGCTGCGGTATGTAGCCTTCCGCTCACGTTAGATTATTTCACACACTTTGGTATCGCTGAGGAACTACAAACAATCCCATGAGAAAATGTCACACGCAGGGATGCACATACACTAGGTGTCACCAACAAACTGGTCAAAGCAGGGGGCGGTCTAATGGACGTAACCCGGAGAGTGAGATTAGCCAGAGAGCTTATAGTTGACAGGTCTGACAGTCTGCTCACACATTGCAGGGTTCTTTCTTTCCGTGCAGCCTGACAAAGAGCAGTCATTCCATTCTCCCAGGGTCATTGTTCAGGGCTGTCCTGTTTACCAACACAAATTATCCCCATAGCAGGGAATGAATGGTGTTTAGATGCAGGGATTATCTCCTCCTCAACCAGTTTCAGGTCTACACGGACATAGTAATATGGGAGAAGTGTTACAAGACAAGGGGGAGTGATTTCTGGCATGGATAGTGTGGACGAAGAACGCACAATGGGCACGGAGAAGATTGTCGTGTGAGAGCGGCGAAAGGAAACCTTTCCGGTAAATGAGAAAGAGGAAAATAGTGACCATGGAAGAATTAGAAAGGATCTTGACATTTTAAGAAGATCGGATGGTTGTCCAGAGCTGATGTGTCATTGGGGTAGGACGAAGACAAATAACCGCTGCAGAGGCCCAGAGGGATGATGACATCTCAGCAGGAATGGTGGAGACATCTGAGAGTAGGAGACCAGGAGGGTAATGACTTTTGAAGATGATTGGATGCCAACACCCAGTTTTTTGTCTTTGGAGCAGGAATAAGGACGATGACAATGACACTGAAGAAGACCAAAAGTAGAATGACATTTATGAGGGGAAGCAGGAACAGTGGGGGAATAGGAGACCAGAAGAAACATGACATTTGAAGATGATATGATGGTAGTCCCGCTTTCCTGTGTCTTTCGAGTGGGAAGAAGGGTGATACTGGAGAAGATCAGAAGGATAATAACGTTTTACAAGAGAAAGCAGGAATGATGGTGGCAACAGACAATAGGATACCAGAAGGTCAATGACGTTTGGGGACGATAATGTTGAATTGTCGGGTTTCTGAAGTAGAAAGGGCTCTGGTGGTGACATCACATTATAGAAATGATGATGATGATGGAGGTGGGGTGCAGGAACGACTCCAGAGTTGGACTGAATGGCTGGGGTGGTAATGGAGAATGGGAGGTCATTAGGTTAATATTTCTTTATGATGGACGTTTTGGAGGAAGATGGTTAGTGTTTTCGAGACTGGAAAAGAGGGTCTAATGATTACTGTGGAATAGAGGAGAACCATGAGGATATAAACTGGAGAAAAAGAAACCAGAAGACAAGTGAACAAAGACAAGGATAAAAAGAAAAACTAAGAACATGAGTTTGGACTCGGAAGGATAGTGAATGTGAGAGTTGTGGTCTTGAAGTGTCATACATCTGAACAAGAAGAGGACACTGATGATGAGACTTCAGAAGGTTAGAGGACTGGCAGTGACCTGGGGAATGTAGGAGTAGTGAGAACACTCGAGGAGGGAAGATCATCAAAAGTCATCATGGAGAGTAGGGAGTCCTTGACGCTTCAGGATGGTGTCTTTGATCATCGTGCCTCTGGAGTAGGAAGAAGAATGATGGTGATTTGAAGGTGGAACAGGAAAACCCAACCTTTCTAAGAAAGAGACTGGAACATGAGGAGCTCTATGGGAGAAGCTGAAGGACGGTCATTTTTCAGCCCATTGATTGAAAAAGGCATAGTTAAGTCATTAAATCAGCCGACCTGGCCTGAGGCAGAGACCTTATCGCTCCTTCATACAGGATTTGTATCTGGTCACTAGGATTATCTCACCCTTTCACTTTGTGTTTTGTTTTTGCAACGTGTGACCCTCTGCGTAATTAACTGACACCTAAAGATTCAATTTACAATGTTACAAACTGACTGCAGCCCTGACTGCCAGGACACTGTGTGACATGAAAAGCGTCATTACCGAAACCACAGCGGCCAAAGCCAAAGTTTGTCCAGTGTCAAAGGTCTGAATCCGGCTCCACACACAGTGAGACAGTCCGAGAGTGTACCACAGGTCACAGTGATATTCACACAGAACGAGACAGTCAGAGTGTTACCACAGGTCACAGTGATATTCACACACAGAATGAGACAGTCTGAGAGTGTTATTAATCAGTTTATTAGATGTTTATCAGAGATAGATCACTAGTTAATAATATCCTCTGACATACGAGAGCGTCACGAGTTGATGTACGAGCCCGGTGCTGGATCAGTGCCATGAGAGCGCGCACACATGAGAGTTCATTGGGTCTCCCGTGTTATCGTCCCTCTCTTGGCTCGCTTTCTTTAACCTTCGGCATTCTACGCACAGTTTCAGCATTTAACAGATTCTGCCGCGCTTTACAGTAGGGAAATACATTGAGGCATAACAGAACACCAGGAGCAGAAGGCCCTGCACGTAGGATAACCATCTCAACCAACCAGCTCACTATACATAGTAAGCTTACACTGCGAACTAATATAGAGGCTGAGCCATGTAGCCATGTACAGAGAGGAGGTGTCTGTGATCCATGGACACTACAGATTATTAACCCATTAATAGCTTGTTCACACCACACGATATGCACCCCCTGCTCTTACTCCATCCAATAATCCATACCATGTGCACCCCCTGCTCTTACTCCATCCAATAATCCATACCATGTGCACCCCCTGCTCTTACTCCATCCAATAATCCATACCATGTGCACCCCCTGCTCTTACTCCATCCAATAATCCATACCATGTGCATCCCGTGCTCTTACTCCATCCAATAATCCATACCATGTGCACCCCATGCTCTTACTCCATCCAATAATCCATACCATGTGCATCCCGTGCTCTTACTCCATCCAATAATCCATACCATGTGCACCCCCTGCTCTTACTCCATCCAATAATCCATACCATGTGCACCCCCTGCTCTTACTCCATCCAATAATCCATACCATGTGCATCCAGTGCTCTTACTCCATCCAATAATCCATACCATGTGCACCCCCTGCTCTTACTCCATCCAATAATCCATACCATGTGCACCCCCTCTGCTCTTACTCCATCCAATAATCCATACCATGTGCACCCCCTGCTCTTACTCCATCCAATAATCCATACCATGTGCATCCCGTGCTCTTACTCCATCCAATAATCCATACCATGTGCATCCCGTGCTCTTACTCCATCCAATAATCCATACCATGTGCACCCCCTGCTCTTACTCCATCCAATAATCCATACCATGTGCATCCCGTGCTCTTACTCCATCCAATAATCCATACCATGTGCATCCCGTGCTCTTACTCCATCCAATAATCCATACCATGTGCATCCCGTGCTCTTACTCTATCCAATAATCCATGCCCTATGCAAACTCTATGCTCTCGCTCCACCCTATAATCCAAACTCTGTGCTTTTTCTCCAGTCCATACTACGTAAATTTACCCCACAAGTACTCCCTGCCCTTACCCCACATGCATTCCATACTGCATTCTCTTATCCCAGTACATGTTCCATACTCTTACCATATGCCCTTCTCCATGCTATTACTCTGGCACATGCTTCATAGTCTTACCCCAGGTCATTCTCTTACCCCGGAACATGCTCCATACTCTTACTCCATGCCCTCACCCCACCTCCATTCCATACTGCATGCTCTTATCCCAGCACATGCTCCATACTCTTACCCCATGCCCTTCTCCATGCTCTTACCCCATGCCCTTCTCCACGCTCTTACCCCATGCCCTTCTCCACGCTCTTACCCCATGCCCTTCTCCATGCTCTTACCCCATGCCCTTCTCCATGCTCTTACCCCATTCCGTTCTCCATGCTCTTACCCCATTCTCTTCTCCATGCTCTTACCCCACTCCCTTCTCCATGCTCTTACCCCATTCCGTTCTCCATGCTCTTACCCCATGCTTTTCTCCATGCTCTTACCCCATTCTCTTCTCCATGCTCTTACCCCATGCCCTTCTCCATGCTCTTACCCCATGCCCTTCTCCATGCTCCTACCCCATGCTCTTCTCCATGCTCTTACCCCATTCTCTTCTCCATGCTCTTACCCCATGCTCTTACCCCATTCCCTTCTCCATGCTCTTACCCCATTCCCTTCTCCATGCTCTTACCCCATTCCCTTCTCCATGCTCTTACCCCATTCCCTTCTCCATGCTCTTACCCCATGCTCTTCTCAATGCTCTTACCCCATTCCCTTCTCCATGCTCTTACCCCATGCTCTTCTCCATGCTCTTACCCCATGCTCTTCTCCACGCTCTTACCCCATTCCCTTCTCCATGCTCTTACCCCATGCCCTTCTCCATGCTCCTACCCCATGCTCTTCTCCATGCTCTTACCCCATGCCCTTCTCCATGCTCTTACCCCATGCCCTTCTCCATGCTCCTACCCCATGCTCTTCTCCATGCTCTTACCCCATTCTCTTCTCCATGCTCTTACCCCATGCTCTTACCCCATTCCCTTCTCCATGCTCTTACCCCATTCCCTTCTCCATGCTCTTACCCCATTCCCTTCTCCATGCTCTTACCCCATGCTCTTCTCAATGCTCTTACCCCATTCCCTTCTCCATGCTCTTACCCCATGCTCTTCTCCATGCTCTTACCCCATGCTCTTCTCCACGCTCTTACCCCATTCCCTTCTCAATGCTCTTACCCCATGCCCTTCTCAATGCTCTTACCCCGGCACACACTCCTTACTCTTACCCCGGCACTCGCTCCTTACTGTTACCCCATTCTCTTCTCAATGCTCTTACCCCAGCACACACTCATTACTCTTACCCCGGCACTCGCTCCTTACTCTTACCCCATTCTCTTCTCAATGCTCTTACCCCGGCACACACTCATTACTCTTACCCCGGCACTCGCTCCTTACTCTTACCCCATTCTCTTCTCAATGCTCTTACCCCGGCACACACTCCTTACTCTTACCCCGGCACTCGCTCCTTACTGTTACCCCATTCTCTTCTCAATGCTCTTACCCCAGCACACACTCATTACTCTTACCCCGGCACTCGCTCCTTACTCTTACCCCATTCTCTTCTCAATGCTCTTACCCCAGCACACACTCATTACTCTTACCCCGGCACTCGCTCCTTACTCTTACCCCATTCTCTTCTCAATGCTCTTACCCCAGCACACACTCATTACTCTTACCCCGGCACTCGCTCCTTACTCTTACCCCATTCTCTTCTCAATGCTCTTACCCCGGCACACACTCATTACTCTTACCCCGGCACACACTCCTTACTCTTACCCCAGGCCATTCTTGTTGTTCTTACCCCAGCCACTTACTCCCACACAGCACATACTCTTTACTCCTACACCAGGCCATTCTCCATACGTTATGGTCTTATCGTGGCCCGTGCTGCAGGTCTTTATACCAAGCCATTCTGTATGATCTCTGTCAGAAATCAGTTAAAAATTTATTATTGGTTTCTGATAAGATAGAGTCCCTTTGAGCAGCTCTCAGGCACCGATGCATCACCCTCTGCTCTCTGCCTCGACCCCTCACACCAATAATACGTTCCCCCGTACGTTCCCCCGTCCAACCAGTCCTGACTTTACATTCCCTCTCCTCTGTAGTTTGTTTTAGTTGCCGCTTCCATGGAGAAGTGTTTCGGTTCACATTGTTTATTAGCCACAACAAAGGAAAATCTGCATTGTTACTTAGTATCTATTGTAGAGAACCAGAGAAGGTCCCAGCAATGACTTCTGATGGAGGCTTCACCTGCCAAGATCCTCTACCATCTGCTCGGGTGCTCTGTCATCTCTTAAGATGCTCCATTATCTGCTTGCATGCTCCATCATCTGCTCGGGTGCTCTGTCATCTGCTCAGGTGCTCTGTCATCTGCCCAGATGCTCTCATCTGCTCAGGTGCACTGTCATCTCCTAAAATGCTCTGTCATCTGCTTGGGTGCTCTGTCATCTGCTTGGGTGCTCTGTCATCTGCTCGGGTGCTCTGTCATCTGCTCGGGTGCTCTGTCATCTGCTCGGATGCTCCATCATCTGCTTGGGTGCTCTGTCATCTGCTCGGATGCTCCATCATCTGCTCGGATGCTCCATCATCTGCTCGGGTGCTCTGTCATCTCCTAAAATGCTCCATCAACTGCTCGGGTGCTCTGTCATCTCCTAAGATGCTCCATCATCTGCTCGGGTGCTCTGTCATCTCCTAAGATGCTCCATCATCTGCTTGGGTGCTCTGTCATCTCCTAAAATGCTCCATCATCTGCTCGGGTGCTCCGTCATCTACTCGGGTGCTCTGTCATCTCCTAAGATGCTCCATCATCTACTTGGGTGCTCTGTCATCTCCTAAGATGCTCCATCATCTGCTTGGATGCTCCATCATCTGCTCGGGTGCTCTATCATCTCCTAAAATGCTCCATCATCTGCTCGGGTGCTCTTTAATCTGAAATGCTCTGTCATCTGCTCGGGTGCTCTGCCAGCTTGAGTTCAGTTTGTACTTGCAAAAAATGGTTCATAAAAGCGCAATTGACACTCTAGATCAGTGGTTTCCAACTTCGGTCCTCAAGTATCCCTTCCCTTAGGCTGGGTTCACACCTCAGCGTTTCTTACGTGCGGCAATAGGCGCATTTTTTGACGCGCGTATTCTGCAAGCGTAAAAAACGCGCGAATGCGCATTGCAGCGCGTTCACGGCCATAGACTGCAGCAGTGAAAACGTGCTGCAATACGCCCCAAAGAAGCTCCCGTACTTCTTTGGGCGTAGGACGTTTTGCAGCGTGTTCCTACGTGCTGTAAAACGTCCAGGTGTGAACCAGTCCCATAGGAAATCATGCGATTTCCGGGGTTCAGCGTTTTACAGTGTGCAGGAACAGCTGTAAAGCACTGAAGTGTGAACCCAGCCTAACAGGCCAGGTTTGCAGGATATGTGAAGCACAGCAGGGGATATGATTTGCTGCTCAGTGATTGCAGGATTCAGTCTGTATTTCCCCAAGGTGATCCGTAAAACCTGTCCTGTTAGGGGGACTTGAGGACCGCGGCTGGGAACCACTGATCAAAGACATTTAATAGAAAACACCAGGAAAGAGCACGCCATATCAATGATCACATTAGATGGGGGGGGGGGGCTTTGGCGACTGTGACCGGCTTAAGTATGATCAGATTTTGGGAACTGATTCCCCATCATTTCTTCCCTCCGTCAGGTGTCTGAATATTCTTTTATTAAACTGTGCCTTTTGCTATAGAATAAGGTGGCAGAATGTGGTCTTTGATATGGAGTGCTCTTTCCTGGTATTTTGTGTGTATATATATATTCATTGGGTTTTTGTAGCTTTATGTACGGGTAATGAATTCTATGGATTTTATTCGTTGGGGATTTCTAGCTCCATTTACAGACGTTGTATCACATGGCTTGGAAGGAACCTCCACTCAATCCTTGGGTGTTCTGAAGGGGTTAAACCCGGTGCTTAAATCCAAAAACATTTATTGCTCTCAGGGTCTTAGATAAAAAAATAACTGGGTTATTCAGAGAGAGGTGAAAACCAGGAGAATGACTGGAGAAGTGAAAATTCTAGGTTAAAATAGCCAAACCAGAAAAATTCCCTTCCCTTAGGCTGGGTTCACACCTCAGCGTTTCTTACGCGGATTTATCTTGCGATTTATCTCACTTTCCAAAATCAGCTGTTTTGACTTACAGGGTTATTCAAAGAGAATCGAAAAGTCACTGCACGTTCGGTGACTTTTCGTTCTCTTCTATTCGGCGCGATTTGGCGATCCCATTTCCGCGACCCTGCGGTGTATTCAGAAAGCACCACAGGGCCGTCGTATTGCAGGGAAAACCGCCGCAAACACGACGAACACTCACTGCAAAACCCGCCGAACACGCCGGAGAAACCCGAGCAGGAGCCGATCAGAACGCAGAGCAGCCGCCGGAAAAACCCGACACCGCAGATGAATGGAGTAAAGAAAAAAAACAGTACGCTTGAATGTTTGAAAAGTGAAACTCTGTTTGCAAAGAAACTACTGAGCGAAAATGTGTGAAATTTACATATAAAATCCAATGAATGATAATAAAAAGGGATGTTACAGAAAACTGAAAAAACGATTAAAAATATAAAAAGATCCTAAAAAATCTATAAATAAAGAGACTTTTTGCTGCAGAATAAAATAATGAATGATTTATTAGATATTGAATTAAAACGGGAATATTTTTAACATTGAAACCTATGGGATTCGCCTGAATAAACCTGCCGAATGAAGCCACTGAACAGCAGGGCAATTCGGCAACTTTTCACTGCTGGTTTTTGTTCTCTGAATAGCCGAAGCATTGCTTCTCTATGGGGATTTCACTGCCCTCGAACAGGCACCGAACAGGCACCGTATGTGCAGGCAATTCGACAGGATTTGCCGAACTGCCTGTTCTCTGAATAGCCGAATGGCCAGGAAAGGTAACCGAACGCTGAATTTCACTGCTCAGTTACCTTTCAGCCCCTATTTGGAGCTCTTTGAATAACCCTGCTAGAATTTCCACTTCTCCAGTCATTCTCCTGGTTTTCACCTCTCTCTGAATAACCCTGTAAATCTTTATTTAAGCCGCATAAATAAAAAAAACACCGTTTCAGCTGACACAGATAAAGGCTCTGCATGAGGCGAAACGTCGGTTGTTTTTAATGTGGCTTAAAGATTTGTTTTATCGCAGACCCTGAGAGAAGGAAATCTCTCTCTCATTAAGTTATACATTGTATTCCCTCCTTTACGCAAAGCTCTGCCGTTTGTTCTAGTTACATTGTTTCTCGCGGTGAGTAATCGTGTAATTTGCGGGTTGTCACTGAGTATTAAAACCTTCCGACACCCCTAACCCAGCAGCAGCAGCAGGAGGAGGAGGAGGCCGGTAATTAACTAATTATGTGTCATGCGCAGTAATTATGGAGTATTATTATGTATTAAGTGCCGACACATTCCGCAGCGCTGTACATAGCGTATTAATGTATCACGGAGGTTAAGAAAAAGCATTTCTGTGCTGGTTCCAGAAACTCTGTAACAAGAAACGTCTGCTGCCGGGTACATTCAGACAGGGGGCGCTAGCGAACACGCAGGCAGTCACATTTATTGCAGGCGGAGGGGAACGCGTCGGAGTTTTGTACGACGTTCTTGGTGCGGCGTTTTGATAACACATGGTTATATTACAGCTTTAATGCGTTCACTGGGCGATGCATCGGGTATACAGCGCTCCGTGTGAAATGCGTCGGCTCCTTTAATAGTGATTTATTTTCCCATAGTTCCTCAAAGTGATAAACACGGTGCTTCGTAAATCACTTCACCCGTTTATATGGATTATTTTTGAGTATCTTTGCTTTACGTTTGGACAGGATGCAATGAGATGTTTTCGCCTAGTACAGTGGTGTCCAACCTTGGCCCTCCAGATGTTTGGATCTCCCATGATGCTCTGTTAACCTATGAGTGTCTGAGCATCATGGGAGATGTAGTTCCGAAAGATCTGGAAGGTAAGGTTGGACACCACTGGCCTAGCACGTCCAATAAATAATAAATGTGGGCATTTCTCAGAATAATCTGGTTTTTTTTTTTAGCATAAAATTAATAATTTCACTTATTTTGAGGATTTGACGTAGAGACCCGCCCTGATCTCTCACCTCCACCTGTTTCTACTTATTGACACTACAAACATTTCATAATTCAGCGTAACCTGCAATTTGCTCAGGAGGAGTAGAAACAAAAACGGTATTTATTCCCTTTTTTTTATTTTGCCAGTCGGAATATCTGTGACAGGTGTCCTACATTCCCTCTGTGAGATGTAAAGTAGCAGTCCAGCATAAAACAGGTCACTAAGGGGGAAGTACCAGGTTAAAACCAAAACTAGCAAGTACTGACTGACCTTAGGAAAAGGTGGAGAATATTGTTGCAATACAGCGAAGGCAGGAGTTGTGTATATTCGCTGTGTTTATAAACAAACGACACAAAAACAACACTCCGCTCTATGTCTGTCTTCTCATTTTTTTATTTTAATTTTTTTGGAAATTTCCAGTTTTCAAGCTTAATCCCCCCCAACCCATCCACAGGGGACATGTGCAGGGATCACTGATGGCACAGAAGGGGTTAAGAAGACATTCGAGCTTTTGGGAATTAAAGGGATCAAATGTTCTGGGGGTTTATTCACTAAACAGCGGGATTTGCCATTTCTAAAGCGTAGTAGTTCTGTCCCGGGAGAGGTTTTTTGTCCTCGTATTTCCAGACCTGGTTGTTTTACCGCACATTTTGGGTTTAGTGACTGGAGGCAAATGCTGACAGTGTGCTGGCAGAGCTGGCCGGGGACGCTGTCCCTTTAAGAGAGAGCTCACCTGTGCGGCTGCCCTGTAGGCGGGGATCGGCAGCAGTTTCCAGTTTGACAGCCTGGACTCACAGGGTTTGTAGTAGGAAGTCACTGAATAACAAGTGACAGGGTGAGAGATCTGCTGGGAAAGCACTGCAAGGTGGGGGCCCCAGGACAAACACCCCCCATGACCATATCAGGATCTACCGGTGACCAAAGGCCCCTGGGATTCTACGAATGAACAAGGTGAGCGTGACACTTTTGGATTTTTATTAGCCTTGTAGAACCACTGACCCCCTGCAATCAGGGTGAAGCGGAGGAGGGGGGTGCAACACCTTGTGACCCCCAGACCACTCCCCTCTGCCTTTGCAGGAGACTGTGCCCTGCAGGTGCACACACCGTTACTGTTATACCTTTTTTTTCTATTGGGGGGGGGTTGGGGTGCGTGTTAACCATTTCAGTGCTGGATTATGTGCCACTCTTCGCCTTTTACTGAGCTGCTCCTTTTTAGTAAACGCTGGGTCTAGTGTGAAAAGTGCTGCCCTGCAGTATGCAGAGCTCCACTGCAAGGATACCCTGAGCCGTGTACTGGTGTTCTATGGGCATCAGGGCAGCACTTTTCACACGTTGTCAGGCAATGCAAAATCTGTGCCTCGTGTCCAGAAAGCTCTGGCAGCGCTGATTAAACGCCGGCGGGATGGCATCGCTGGGTTTACGGTAACGGTTAAATTGGGCTGTGGGATCTCGGTGATCTTTCAACTAGCCCAGCTCACGCGCCGGCACGACATGTACAGGAGACGCCGAATCCAGTATAAACGTAACCAGACCAGCTCAAAGTGCTTAATGGATCACAAGAGCGTTGGATTTCCGTCCATTGACTCTGGTGATGCCGCTGTATCGCAGCCTGGCTGTCACCGCTCGTCCTCCTGGGTTCTGCGTTGAAGGTCGACAAATCGCACAGTGTTAAACAGACCAGCAAAACTCCTTTTACAGACGAGTAACGGTGGCGCTGTTGTTCGGTGTTTGCGGTATCTTCAGCCGGGGTTGGATTTGCTTCGCTGGGAGCCGCAGCGCACCACAGTTTAGACAAGTGATTTTTACAGTTCTTTGATGCTACGGCAGACTCCGGCGAAACAATGGCGCTATGTGTACAAGCCCTACAGCAGCGCTTTAAAACGCCCCCCCCCCCCTTAACACCTACAATTCCCTGAATTCAATGTAATCGATGGGCAGGGAATCATGGGAGTTGTAGTTCAGAAACATCTAGGGGTCCGGAGTTTGACAGCTCTGCCCTACAGGCTTTTTTGGCTCCGGTGATTTTTACCAAGAGTTCTGGTTAAGTTTGTTCTGGCTTGGGATGTAGCGCAGGATGGGCTGATTCTCAGCCAATCCTGTTCCTCACTGTAGGATATGAAGTCATTGAATTCCTGGGAGCGGCAAAATCAGGAGCGAGCGTATTGCTGAACCAGCGCCGCTTCTCCTGAAGATCCAGCTTCATAGTCATAACGTCCCTTTAACCCTTTTGCCGCCTGCCTGTGCCACATGTGAATGGAGGAGATGTGACCGTATGTGCGAAAACTGCAGAGAGGCCGGAGGGGGATTTTACACTTTATTATTATGTAAATAAAATCTTCATTTTATACTGTGAGATCCAGTTGGTCCTGATCCGGCTCTGGCTGCAGCCCAGCCTGTGCACCCGCTGCCGAACGGCATATTACCCGTTTCCTTTATTATATTCCTGAATACATGGCAGCTGTCGGTGTTTGTTGGTATGAGCCTCTCGGTGACACCTGTGCACCTTGTTTAGCAAAGGAGGGAAATGACCTGTGAACCCCCCCCGCATCGTAAAATCATAGTGACGGCTGAAATCACGCCCGGAGTCAGGCGCAAACCCTAAAAAATACTGCTTATTGTGACAACGGAATCATATTACAACCTGGCTTCCACGTCCGCCATGACTTCCTGGACCTCCCATCGCTGACACACCGCTGCGAGGGGAAGTGCAGGGCAGCCCTTTACCTGCATCTCCCAGCGGTGTGATATAACTAGCATGCAATGCAACGCGTCCGTCAACTGCAAATACTGTATAGCCGGGATCCGCAACCTCGGCCCTCCAGATGTTTTGGAACTACATCTTCCACGAGGCTCAGCCAGGCTAGTGAGTGACCAAAGCATCATGGGAGACGTAGTTTAGAAAACTTCAAGAGGGCCAAGGTTACTGATCCCTGCTGTATAGGATCCTCTGAGCTGGCATTCCAATAGATTGCAAGCTCCTGTGATTAGGAGGCCAAGCCGGCGCTGCTAGACACACAGCTGCTGTATAGGATCCTCTGAGCTCCTGGCATTCCAATAGATTGCAAGCTCCTGTGATCAGGAGGCCAAGCCGGCGCTGCTAGACACACAGCTGCTGTATAAAATCACCCGCATGGCTGAATGGGTTAAAATGAGCCGAGAGACCTGTAAAACCTAATCATACAGAAGCCCGGCTTTATCACAGCTAAAGATATGACGGGGAGGGCGATAACGAGTCGCGGAGGCTGAGATATTCGCAGCGTGACCTGATCAAGGTGTTATGCACGGTCATACACCAGATCACCTGGAGCGTCGCCTGCCCTCGGGACGTACGGAGGCCCCTGGGTCCTTTATAACACGCCACAGCCGTACACCTGTAAGAATGTGGATTTGTTTTTAAAGGGAGAATCCCGCACTCTAATTTAAGCCTCGTTGTATGTTTGCTCCGCCATGTTATCCTGGACACATTGCATCCAGAGGGGGAGCACAGGAAGGAGCTGCCCTGCAAGATGGAAATCACTGACCTAGACCATACTGCAGCATATGGATTCTACATACTGCAGGGCATCACTTTTCACACTGACAGCCCAGCTTTTTATAGACTATACATGTCCAGGAAACTATAACCATTCATTGTATCGTGCCAGCCTGTAAAACGCCTGATTCCCACCGATTGCCGTTATAAAACTTGTTTTCCTTATGTCATGGAGAGGGGAGCACTGCGAAAAGTGCTGCCCTGTAGCATGTATACTTCATATGCTTCAAGATATAAATCAAGGCAGGTCACCTGGGATTCCTTTTTGGTTTCTTACCTGCAGGTTATGGATTCTACATGACGTGCGGTGCCATATTTCATGCACCGCCCATCAGCATGAATAAATTGTATGTGTCCAGGAAAACATGGCCGACTTGGCATTCCGAATCACAACCACACACGGGTTCATGTAGCATGACCGCAGCGACCCCTGGCTTAATGTTATGTGAACCGGGAAATGCAATTACCTGGCTCTGGGATTCATTGTGGGCGGAGTTAGTCTCAGCTTTTTGAAGTCGTTTTAAGAAAGCTGAGTAAGCAGTGACGGACGGGACCTTTCATTATACCAAGCCGAGGTGCTGAGTGTGCCTCCCTAAATCGTCCAATTAATGGCCATCACACATTGATCATAATTGGTTGCATTATTTCTGTCATTTTAGGTTTTTGTTCTTGCAGCTCCTCCTTTTTTATGCCCAGGTTTTTATTAAATGTTTGTCTCTGGTTTTTGGGCACCATGACTTGAGGTCACAAATTGTTGGCATAATCACATTTGAGTGCCTGGTCAGAGGTAGAGGGCATCGTGTCATTACATGATCACCCAGACACCGGGTGGTACCGGCTGGCTTATCCATTAAACGGTAACCTTTGCTTCCTGAGTATAATTCACGCTCACTTTGCTCCTGACATGCCGTCTTCTCGTGTACTTAAACAGGGAATTGCCCCTGCAGCTGGCGGTACCTGATGTCTGCTCACACTGACAGAGACGCCTGGTGCTTTTGTTAGTAACATTCTGTGTCATTACTGCCCAAGAAACCATGTGATGTCACCCTCGAGGAAATTGTCCAATGGCTTTGTAAGGAAGTGTATTGAGAGCCAATGGAAATGTTCCTAGAGGTCATCAGAAGCTGAGGTCCGTATGAGCTTCTGGGCAGAGCTTGAACACCCCCCCCCCCCCCCGCTCTCAATACTCAGAGGGCTGAATCAGCCAGTGGTCACAGTGCCTGGAGCAGGGCTATCAAACTCCAGCCTTCCAGATGTTTCTGAACTACAACTCCCATGATTCCCTGGCCAGCTACTGTATTGAAGGAGTTCTGGGTATCGTAGACTTCAATATGAGAGGGGGGGGGGCGTGAGTTTGACAGCCCTGATCTAGAGGGTCCCTTTAAGTAATGGTGCGGTTGTGGGGAGCGCGTTGGTCCCCATTATAGTCCATGGTGTACTAGAGGCACCTTCCCCCTAATTCTAACCTGAGGTCTCCTCCGTAATGTTGTCACACGCTTTGAAGAACACGAGTTGCCCACCTTTTGTTTTATTCTGTAATCAGTGGAGGAGACCCCCGGCACCGGCATACAGCTGCTATTGATTGGATTTAGGGTTGTTCCCGGCATTTTCCGATCAGCTGGTCCCGTACATTATTCATAACCTAAAGCCAGACCCTCTCCCCACTACAGGGTAACCTGCCCTCCTTGACCAGACAGGACCCCCTGCCCACATTCTATAGTGTGTGTCCCAACATGCTGGGATCTCCTGCAGTATGTGATCCCCCGCCTCTAAATATACACACATATTCGGTCACATCGTCCCCGTGATATGAGCAGCTGCTCACCTGATAATTGCCAATTAATGTTTCATATTGTTTCCGCATCGCCCCCCCCCCTCCCCCTCCCGTCCCGAACAATCCATCCAACCCCCTGGGTACAATTAGGGGACTCGCAATACTCAAAGTACCTCTATACTGTGAGCTCGGGGTTACTGTGTGTCACTCTATACCTTGTATTCCACCCCGCAGGGAATCCGATGCCTTCGCTGTCACCCCACGCAATGAACAGCGGCCCAGGGGCTTATTCACTAAACCAGGACTGGAAACAATCTAAACCAACCACAGCCTCCCGAACATGTCACATGCTCGGAGGGCCCCATTGTTTTTAAGGGATGTCGCTGGAGGTGGAGCCAATCCATAAAATGTCATTAAGAGCAAGGAATCTTCTTTACAGCGAGCGATGTCTAACAGCATTTATTGTAGCTTACTCCTTGCTGTGCAGCTCTGTTATACACCTGCACACCCCAAATACGTGGAGGAGCCGAGGGTCATTGCGAGAGCATAAAGGGATTTGGGTCCAAATTCGGGGCTCTCCCTCCTGACACAAGGGACGTGACGCTTGGAATATGGTTTAAAACATAATGGAGGGTTGTCCCAAAGAATTCATAATATTGTGTGTCCGACAGTTTCCTGAACCGGAGGGTATTGTGCGGTCAGTCCTCGTGCTGGTGTCTGTCTGTCCCGGCGCAGCGGCTGCTGTTATTCTGTATCATTGCGGCATCTGTTGTACATTAATCAGATAAAATGCAATATGGAACCTGATTACTGTGTAACGAGCAGATTGTAATTAATGCACTGGCTCAACTGCCCAGATTAAAGGTTCCCTCTCCCTGCAATAAATCACAACGCCTGATAAACCCCGAGTACAGCTGCTTCCATATTGTGTCTTATCTGCACCGTAACCAGGCAATGACTGTTACCTGGGATTCACTGCTATGTCTGTGCTACACATAACACTGAGGACACAATACAGGGAGTCTGGGATTCGTAGAGACGTCTGCGTTACACAATACAAGGAGTCTCGGACTCACTAATATGTCTGCGTTACACATAACATACAGAGGACACAATACAGGGAGTCTGGGATTCACTGCTATGTCTGCGTTACACATAACACACAGAGGACACAATACAGGGAGTCTGGGATTCACTGCTATGTCTGCGTTACACATAACACACAGAGGACACAATACAGGGAGTCTGGGATTCACTGCTATGTCTGCGTTACACATAACACACAGAGGACACAATACAGGGAGTCTATGATTTGATACGTCTGCGTATCAATACAGGGAGACTGGGATTCACTATGTTACAGGTATTCTTTATAAAACGCCAACAAGTTTGGTAGCGCTGTACAATGCGAGAGCCAGAATAACCATATACATGTTAAACAATAGACCTTGTAGGAGGCAGGACCCTGATTGAGCTCTTACAAACTAAGAAGGGGTGATGTCTGCGTTACACATAATACATGGGATATAATGCAGTTCTCTGATTCCTCATTGCGTCGCTCCGCTCTGTATCCTGGCATGTGGACAGTAGATTGTCAGTCTATTGGGTTGGTGGTTCGGGGTCTTTATCCGGTGACACCAGGGAGCAGAGTGTTGGTGTCTCTCTGCCGCAGACAGTGTAACGGTAAATGGTTCGTTGAGGTTGCTATTACGAGACGATATGTGGTTCTTTTAGACGGGAAAATTTTAACTTTCTTACAGTATCAAAATTGACCCAAATCCCAGTAAATTATGAGCTGGCCCTCCTCTCTGGAAAGACCTGGTACCCATCAGGATGTCTCCTCCTCTTCAGTGTCTGAATCTGCAAACCATCACTTAAGTCAGTGTTTCCCAAACCTGTCCTCGGGACCCTCAACCAGGTAACGTTTTGCAGATCAGCTTGGGGAAATGCAGATCATATCACCTGTTCTGCGCTTCACATATCCTGCAAACTCGGCCTGTTAAGGCTGGGATCATACTGGCGCATTTTTAACGTGCGTTCTGGCGCACTTAATCGCGGCCGCAGTAGCAGCAAATGATGCGCAATGACGCCAATATACGAAGTACGGTCGCACGAAAGTCCGGCTGCGCAACGCAAGTGGAAAATGAACGCATTTTTTTCAAGAACGCAGAACCGCTAGTACTGACGTACAGAGTGCGCTGCGTCCGCATAGCGGCGTGTGTGCGTGATTAGGAGACGTCAGACGCTGCTCATGTCCGGCCAACATAACGTCCAGACGCAAAAAGTGTTTTGACGATACATAAAAAATCACGAACGAAAATGCGCATCGTATGACCGTTTTCGCGCATTCCGTGACAAAAAAAATACTGCAATGCATTCGGACGCACTTTTTTACGGTCGCTGCGAATAATGCATTCGTTTGACCCTAGCCTAAGGGGTGCTGAGGACAGTTTTGGGAAACACTGACGTGGGTGTTTTTGGCTCTCCATGTGGTCCGATATTGAGTTCCTTCTGTGTTTTTTCCTTCAGAGTCTGACCAAAAAGGAGTTCTGGCATCTGGTGCAGCAGAGCTATGGCACGGAGCTGGGTCTGAATAATGAAGAGATGGAAAGCATATCCTTGCCGTCTGAGGACAATGTCCAGCCCCAGCCCAGGTAAGGAGACTTTAAGCCAGAGTACGTACCCATCCCCTTTTGGTTCAACCCACAGGTTACACAAAACCACTGCTGCGAATATCAACGAAGATGAGGCACATGCGTCTTGCCAGTCTCCCATGTGACCTTTGGTGTGCCGTAGGCGGGTAGGACTGCTGCAAGCAAATGGCTGGCCTACAGGACTGTTCCACCCCCCCCCCCCCCCCATCCCGTTGTGTCAGTCTCGCTCTAATTGAGAGCCGGATCACAGGCTACGCTCATTCACTCACTCGCTCTCGCAAGAACATTGTCACGCAGGGTCTGTCTTCCTATTCCAGCAATGTTCCGCGGTGAGAAAATGGTTATTGCAGCGGCATTGTTCACTTTATAATTGAAACATGGACAATGCTGTTGCTTTTTGAAAGCTAAGTTTTATTTTATCAAATTTTTGGACACTATGCTTGACATCTTCAGAAAGGACAGACTCTGACCAGGGTTTATGGAAAAAAAAAAATCCTTTCTTCTAATGCAGCACTGTTGTTCACTTCCAGTTATTTTAAAGGGAACAATGCTGCCGTGCTAACTCACCTTCTCATTTCCCACAATGCCAGCAGGTGTGGAGTAGATGGCACAAGGCATTATACACATTGTTTCTTCAACATGCTAAACTGCTGCAGTGCTGTGAGGGACACTGGGGGTCCTTTTGGAGCCCTGTGTCTCTAGCTTTTACACTACACAAGGTCAAGTAAGGTGTCATTGCAAAGGTCAGAGTCTGGCCTTTCCATCGATGTCATATATGACCATGTAGTGTGTAAAAATGTACTTTGATAGACCACCTGGCACACAAACTGTGTGCCTCTGTCAAACTCTAGCTTTCTCCAAGCTGGACCCCGACATCCAGGAGTCTCAGTACAAATCCTCCCTAAAATCACCAGGCACGACCAGTGTTTTAGAGTGGAGATCGAGACTGACTTTATTTTAAAATTTACAGCTAAGAACAGTTGAGGGACAACCCCCCCTTACATAGTTACATAGTTATATAGGCTGAAAAAAGACATGCGTCCATCGGGTTCAGCCTCTCCCACATAACCTACTGCTGTTGATCCAAAAGAAGGCAAAAAACCCAGTCTGAAATGCTTGCCAATATGCAACATACTGGGAAAAAATTCCTTCTTGACCCCAGAATGGCAGTCAGATTTCTCCTTGGATCAAGAAGCTTTTACCCACATATTAAATATTATAACCCTTAATATTCTGTGTCTGCAGGAAGTCATCCAGTCGTTTTTTAAAAGTCTGTACAGACTCTGACCCAACCACCTCAACAGGCAGAGAATTCCACAGCTTTATTGTTCTCACCGTAAAATAACCCTTCCTATGCTTTAAGCTAAATATTCTTTCTTCCAGTCTAAATGGGTGACCCCTTGTCCTATGTATAGTCCTGTTAATGAATAGGTTATCAGACAATGGTTTATAATGGCCCCGTATATATTAGGTTATCTAAACAGGTTTAAGCTTGTTAGTCTTTCCTCATAACTTAACCCTTCCATTCCCCTTATTAATTTAGTTGCCCGTCTCTGCACTTTTTGTAACGCTATAATATCTTTTTTTAAGACAGGCGCCCAAAATTGCACGGCATATTCAAGGTGCGGCCTGACCATTGATTTATACAGAGGCAAAATTATGTTTTCATCTCGAGAGTGAACTCCCCTTTTAATGCATGCCAATACTTTGCTGGCCTTGGCGGCTGCTGTTTGACATTGCACATTGTTACTTACAGTTGTGTTCAAAATTATTCAACCCCCACTGAAATTGAGTGTTTTGGCCAGTTTGACGTTGATTTTGATCATTCAGTCATCTTGCTTACAATTAAATCAAAGAGGCACGTGTAGGTCAGACAAATATAACATAACATTTATAATGAAATAACCACAAATGTCTTTTCTGTGCTCACATTATTATCAGTTTTATTCAACCCCCAAGTGACATTCAATCTTAGTACTTAGTACAACATCCTTTTACAGTTATAACAGCTTTTAAACGTGAAGCATAGCTTGACACAAGTGTCTTGCAGCGATCTACGGGTATCTTCGCCCATTCGTCATGGGCAAAAGCCTCCAGTTCAGTCACATTCTTAGGCTTGCGCACTGCAACTGCTTTCTTTAAGTCCCACCAGAGGTTCTCAATCGGATTTAAGTCTGGTGACTGTGATGGCCACTCCAAAATGTTCCAGCCTTTAATCTGCAACCATGCTCTAGTGGACTTGGAGGTATGCTTGGGATCACTGTCCTGTTGAAAGATCCAACGTCTCCCAAGCCTCAGGTTTGTGATGGACTGCATCACATTGTCATCCAATATCTCCTGGTACTGAAGAGAATTCATGGTACCTTGCACACGCTGAAGCTTCCCTGTACCTGCAGAAGCAAAACAGCCCCAAAGCATGATTGACCCCCCCCCCCCGCCATTGTTCACAGTAGGCAAGGTGTTCTTTTCTTCATAGGCCTTGTTCTTCCTCCTCCAAACATAGCGTTGATCCATGGGCCCAAACAGTTCTAATTTTGTTTCATCAGTCCACAGAACACTATCCCAAAACCTCTGTGGTTTGTCCACATGACTTTTGGCATACTGCAGTCGACTCTTCTTATTCTTTGGAGACAGCAAGGGGGTGCGCCTGGGAGTTCTGGCATGGAGGCCTTCATTACGCAGTGTGCACCGTATTGTCTGAGCTGAAACTTCAGTACCCACATCTGACAAATCTTTTCTCAGTTCCTCAGCAGTCACACGGGGACTTTTCTCCACTCTACGCTTCAGGTAGCGCACAGCAGTCGAAGTCAGCATCTTCTTTCTGCCACGACCAGGTAGCGTTTCAACAGTGCCCTTTGCCTTGAATTTGCGAATGATGCTTCCTATGGTCTCTCTTGGTATGTTTAACATCTTTGCAATCTTCTTATAGCCATTGCCCTTCCTGTGAAGAGTAATCACCTCTTCTCTTGTCTTCCTGGACCATTCTCTTGACTTCACCATGTTTGTAACCACACCAGTAAATGTCTAGAAGGAGCGGAGTATCACAGTCATTTTAAAGCTGCCTAATTGGTGCTTATTATGCTTTATTGCTGCTCCGTGACATCCACAGGTGTTTTCAATACCTGATTGAAAACACTTGAATGAACCTCTGTTCTTCAGAGTGGTAGTCTTTAAGGGGTTGAATAATTGTGTCAATGAAGAATTCACAAAAGAAACATTTACTACTGTATTACAAAACCAATTGATGTCATTTTAGTTGCATATGGTTCTTTAAAAAGTCCTTGTAGGATTTCATTCTGAATACAATTACAAATGTACACTAAATTCCCTAAAACCCTTTACAGCATTGGGGGTTGAATAATTTTGAACACAACTGTAGTTTGAAGTCTATGATTATTCCCAAATCCTTCTGCTTGGATTTCCCTAACTCCGTACCATTTAGGGTATAAATTACTTGTGTGTTCTTCACTCCAAAGTGCATAACTTTGCATTTATCTAGATTAAATCTCATCTGCCATTTAAGTGCCCAGTCCCCCAATTTATCTAAATCCCTCTGCAGCGAAGTAACATCCTGCTCACATTGTATTACTTTTCCTAGTTTTGTGTCATCTGCAAACGCTGATACATGACTTTCAATGTCTATCTCAAGGTCATTTATAAATAAATTGAATAGTATTGGTCCTATAACAGACCCCTGAGGGACACCGCTTACCACTGGTGTCCATCTTGATAATGTACCATTCATGACCACTCTCTGTACCCTATCCAAGAACAAGTATTTTCATCTAGACCAATTTTTCTTAATTTAAGTAGTAACCTTTTGTGTGGAAACTGTGTCGAAAGCTTTGGCAAAATCTAAGTAAATCACATCCACTGCGACCCCCTGATCTATACTTCTACTTACTTCCTCATAGAACGTATTTAGGTTAGTCTGACATGATCTGTGTTTCATGAAACCATGCTGATTTTTGCCAATTACATTATACCTCCCAATAAATTCCTGAATATTATCCCTTAGTAACCCCTCAAATACTTTCCCAGCCACAGATGTTAAGCTCACAGGTCTATAATTCCCAGGCACAAATTTTAAACCTTTCTTAAATATAGGGACAACGTCAGCTTTTCTCCAATCCTCTGGTACTATTCATGAAAGAAAAGAATCTTGAAAGATTAAGAACAGAGGTTTACATATTTCAACACATAGCTCCCTCAGTACTCGAGGGTGAATTCCATCTGGCCCTGGGGCTTTATTAACATTCACATTGTTTAATTTGTGTAAAACCTTGTCCTGAGTCAACCAGTCACTTTGTATTAGTAAGTTTTTATTAATGAATTTCATGTCTCCTGTTATAGGTTTCTCTTTGATAAATACTGAAGAAAAATAATCATTTAAAATTTCTGCCTTATCCTGATCTTCAGTTAACAATAACCCTGACTCAGATTTTAGTGAACCTACATTTTCACTCTTGTTTTTTTTTAGAATTTATGTACCTAAAGAATCTTTTAGGGTTGGTCTTGCTCTCTTTGGCTATTTCTTTTTCATTTTCTAGTTTAGCCCATCTAATCGCATTTTTACATGCTTTATTGGCTGCCCTATATGCTTTATAGGATGCCTCAGATTTATCACATTTAAAAGCTTTAAATGCCTTCTTTTTATTCATTACCTTCCTACTAAGCCACATTGGTTTCAGTCTGTTTCTTTTATATTTATAAATACATTACAGATACTATTGACAGATCCGGTAACAGGACAATGGGAAGATACATTCAATACAATGGATCATTTACACAAGCAAACCTTTATCTTAAACTGCCTGCTAGATCCTGGAGAAAAGGGGGCGGAGCATGTGAAAACAAAGGAATGTTTCTTAGAGGGAATGTACACTATACAGAGGATAGTAACACAGAAATGTACACTATATACAGAGGGTGTATACTATACAGAGAGAGATAATACAGAAATTGTAATTGCCATTCACCAGCATTATGCAGCACATACAGACACAAGGTGTTGCTGTAATTGTCATACACAGGCATTATGCAGCACCTACAGATACAAGGTGCTGCTGTAATTGCCATACACAGGCATTATGCGGCACATAAAGATACAAGGTGCTGCTGTAATTGCCATACACAGGCATTATGCAGCACATACAGATACAAGGTGCTGCTGTAATTGCCATACACAGGCATTATCCAGCACATACAGCTACAAGGTGCTGCTGTAATTGCCATACACAGGCATTATGCAGCACATACAGATACAAGGTGCTGCTGTAATTGCCATACACAGGCATTATGCAGCACATACAGATACAAGGTGCTGCTGTAATTGCCATACACAGGCATTATCCAGCACATACAGCTACAAGGTGCTGCTGTAATTGCCATACACAGGCATTATGCAGCACATACAGATACAAGGTGCTGCTGTAATTGCCATACACAGGCATTAAGCAGCACATACAGATACAAGGTGCTGCTGTAATTGCCATACACAGGCATTATGCAGCACATACAGATACAAGGTGTTGCTGTAATAGCCATACACAGGCATTATGCAGCACATACAGATACAAGGTGTTGCTGTAATAGCCATACACAGGCATTATGCAGCATATACAGATACAAGGTGCTGCTGTAATTGCCATACACAGGCATTATGCAGCATATACAGATACAAGGTGTTGCTGTAATTGCCATACACAGGCATTATGCGGCACATACAGCTACAAGGTGCTGCTGTAATTGCCATACACAGGCATTATGCGGCACATACAGATACAAGGTGTTGCTGTAATTGCCATACACAGGCATTATGCAGCATATACAGATACAAGGTGCTGCTGTAATTGCCATACACAGGCATTATGCAGCACATACAGATACAAGGTGCTGCTGTAATTGCCATACACAGGCATTATCCAGCACATACAGCTACAAGGTGCTGCTGTAATTGCCATACACAGGCATTATGCAGCACATACAGATACAAGGTGCTGCTGTAATTGCCATACACAGGCATTATGCAGCACATACAGATACAAGGTGTTGCTGTAATAGCCATACACAGGCATTATGCAGCATATACAGATACAAGGTGCTGCTGTAATTGCCATACACAGGCATTATGCAGCACATACAGATACAAGGTGCTGCTGTAATTGCCATACACAGGCATTATCCAGCACATACAGCTACAAGGTGCTGCTGTAATTGCCATACACAGGCATTATGCAGCACATACAGATACAAGGTGCTGCTGTAATTGCCATACACAGGCATTATGCAGCACATACAGATACAAGGTGTTGCTGTAATAGCCATACACAGGCATTATGCAGCATATACAGATACAAGGTGCTGCTGTAATTGCCATACACAGGCATTATGCAGCACATACAGATACAAGGTGTTGCTGTAATTGCCATACACAGGCATTATGCGGCACATACAGATATTGCATTGCTAATAATCTCATTCTGATCACTACAAACCCCCATAAGCAGGAGATCTCACCGTTTTATTATCCGTCTGCAGCACATTTAGGCCAGTGTCAGACGAACGCAGTCATCACGTCCGTGCCGCCGCACAGTTTTATCGTCCGTCGTAGCATTGATTTGTGATCAATAAAAACGAACACCCGAAGTACGTGCGCACACACCACGCAGGTGGCATGGGACGCCATTTAGGTCTTAACGTAAAAGCGCTACGACGGACGCCCAGAGTGCGCCGTGTCCGTGTAGCGGCCTGTGTGCGTGATGGCGATACCTCAGACGCAGTGCATTTGCGATGTCGTTCACGCTCAGGTTTTTTTGGTCTGGCTGACGACCTGTCATTTAATAATTAATTTTGTTTCCCTTATTTATTTATTTTTCTTTCTATGTCTGTCAGAAAAAAAAATGAAACGTGTGGTGTCTACAGTATCTTCCGTCAGTACGTCCGTTATGCACACACGGAGAGTGCGCACAGACTGCGTTCATCTGACATTAGCCTCACTGACAGCCCATTTCTGCCTGTATGCTGATAATGTAGACCCCCCCCCATGTGACAGTGCCAGATAAGGAACGCCATCTAGAGACGAGAACCTTTCATCCCAGTAATATTTCTGTAACAGATAAACCAATACATGAAAATGAGCAATTTTACATTATCTGGTCAATGAAAGGGTTAAGTGTTTATCTTGCATCTAATTCCCACCTATTGAAGCCGCAGTCAGGGCGATGCTGGCCGTCAGATCGGTGAGAGGTAAATGAATACGTTCTCTGTTCTGCTTTATTTGTTCGCTCAGCTTGTTACGACTTCCCGTTTTATTCCCGTTTCCTGGATAATAATTAATGAGATGGCTGGTTCGCCAGGCCGCAGGGAAGACCAGCGTTTTATGTCATTAAAGTGGCTGCTCTTCCCACCTGGGAAGTTTAATGTATAGTATATTGTAGCACAAACACATTTTTAGGTGAATTCAATACTTCTCAATTTAATTTTAAATGGGTCGGGGTATTTTTAGCATTGTTTGTAATGTGGCTAAAAAAAAAAGAGAAGTTTCCCAATTTCTAGCTTTTATTTCCTACATTTTTGTGAATTATTCCCATTTAAAAGGAATCCTCGGACTCCTTCCTCCTGACCAAACTAGGTCTTCTGCTGTCGCTGCCATGCGACCTGCAGGAACTGAGCTGGCGGTAAGTAAAGCAGGAGGAAAACCCTAAAATTACAAAAAAAAGCAATTTCTGAACAGTTTTAGGAAGGAGTTAAAAAGTGGTACAGCCTCCCGCTAGTGACGAGCAGGATGTCCCGTTCTTTGACTATGAGGATTTTTCCCGTTGCTCACGGCTGCAGTGATGTTTATTCCTGGATGATGTGAGATGGTGTTGGGGTGGCCTCCTCCATGGCACCTTCACCTCTGATCCAGGGATTCCTGTTTTTTACTCCTCCTTTGCCGATGATCTTGTTCATCATTTCAGGATCTCCAAATCCCGGGAAGCTCATCCCACGTGTTCTTTATTGGCGGTGCTCCCGGGGTGACCTTTGCTTCTGAATAACAAAACAAGTATTAATAAAGCTCTATCAAGTCCTGTAGCGCAGTACAATGGGTGCGACAGAATAACACATGCACACGCATGGAAGCTGTACTTACAATCCATGAGTCTCATTTGAGGTTGTTTTGGTGGTTTGTTGCAGGGTGGCAGGCAGGTCCACGTATGAAGATGCAGTGGAGAAGATCGACAGGACGTCCAGAGGTGGTTCTCTCACCCGTGATGGCGTCTCCCAGACGGAGGCCGATGGTCCCAGTATCAACTTCCTGCAAATGGTGAGAAGCTCTTCGTAGAAGCAGCTGCCGCTTCCTCTGGTGTCCTGTCATGTAATGGATGGGTTAATGTTTTCTGGACACGTGATCTATTAAGCTCCAGCCTCCCAGATATTGATGGCCTACAATTCCCAGAATTCTTTCTGTACAATAAATGTGCAGAGAGTCATGGGAGTTGTAGTTCAGTTCCATTTGGGGGCCGGAGATTGTCAGCCTGCGTTGAAGATTTAAAAAAATGTCTTCCAAATTTTTTTTATTTTTGTAGAGGTCATTTATACATCCCAACAATTCAGGGATCAATTCAGTATCTGACAGTGCGCCCCTATATACACAGTATCTGACAGTGAGTGCGCCCCTATACACAGTATCTGACAGTGAGTGCGCCCCTATACACAGTATCTGACAGTGCGCCCCTATACACAGTATCTGACAGTGCGCCCCTATACACAGTATCTGACAGTGCGCCCCTATACACAGTATCTGACAGTGCGCCCCTATACACAGTATCTGACAGTGCGCCCCTATACACAGTATCTGACAGTGAGTGCGCCCCTATACACAGTATCTGACAGTGAGTGCGCCCCTATACACAGTATCTGACAGTGAGTGCGCCCCTATACACAGTATCTGACAGTGAGTGCGCCCCTATACACAGTATCTGACAGTGCGCCCCTATACACAGTATCTGACAGTGCGCCCCTATACACAGTATCTGACAGTGCGCCCCTATACACAGTATCTGACAGTGCGCCCCTATACACAGTATCTGACAGTGCGCCCCTATACACAGTATCTGACAGTGAGTGCGCCCCTATACACAGTATCTGACAGTGCGCCCCTATACACAGTATCTGACAGTGCGCCCCTATACACAGTATCTGACAGTGCGCCCCTATACACAGTATCTGACAGTGCGCCTATACACAGTATCTGACAGTGCGCCCCTATACACAGTATCTGACAGTGCGCCCCTATACACAGTATCTGACAGTGCGCCCCTATACACAGTATCTGACAGTGCGCCCCTATACACAGTATCTGACAGTGCGCCCCTATACACAGTATCTGACAGTGCGCCCCTATACACAGTATCTGACAGTGCGCCCCTATACACAGTATCTGACAGTGCCCCTATACACAGTATCTGACAGTGCGCCCCTATACACAGTATCTGACAGTGCGCCCCTATACACAGTATCTGACAGTGCGCCCCTATACACAGTATCTGACAGTGCGCCCCTATACACAGTATCTGACAGTGCGCCCCCTATACACAGTATCTGACAGTGCGCCCCCTATACACAGTATCTGACAGTGCGCCCCTATACACAGTATCTGACAGTGCGCCCCTATACACAGTATCTGACAGCAGTGAGTGCGCCCTCACATTTTTGTAAATATCACATGAAAACATAGAATAAAATGACACTTTGTTACAATGTAAAGCAGTGAATGTGCAGCTTGTGTAACCGTGCGAATTTAATGTCCGCTCAAAATAACGCACACACACACAGCCATTAATGTCTAAACCGCTGCCAACAAAAGTGACTGCACCCCTAAGAGAAAATGCCCAAAGTGTCAATATTCTGTGCGGCCCCCATTCTTTTCCAGCACTGCCTTAACCCTCTTGAACATTGGGTTCACCAGAGCTTCACAGGTTGCCCCTGGAGTCCTCTTCCACTCCTCCATGACCACATCACGGAGCTGGTGGATGTTAGAGACCTTGCGTTTGAGGAGGCCCCACAGATGCTCAATAGGGTTTAGGTCTGGAGACCTGCTTGGCCAGTCCATCACCTTTACCCTCAGCTTCTTTAGCGAGGCAGTGGTCGTCTTGGAGGTGTGTTTGGGGTCATTGTTGAAATATTGCCCTGCGGCCCAGTCTCCGTATGTCACAGTATATGTTGGCATTCATGGTTCCCTCAATGAGCTGGATCTCCCTAGTGCCGGCAGCCCCAGACCGTGACACTCCCACCACCATGCTGGACTCCCACCACCACCAGGCAAGACGTACCTGTCTTTGTGCTCCTCACCTGGTCGCCGCCGCACACGCTGACACTATCTGAACCAAATAAATTTATCTTGGTCTCATCAGACACAGGACGTGGTTCCAGTAATCCATGTTCTCAGTCTGCTGGTCTTCAGCAAACTGTTTGCGTTTTAAACATATATGTCGGCAGATTAGAACCTTTCGGCCCATCTAGTCGCCCAATTACATGGATACTTTACCTGGATTTATCTTGTAAATCATCTTTTTAGAAGAGGCTTCCTCTTCTGGGACGACAGCCATGCAGAGCAATGTGATGCAGTGTGCGGCGTATGGTCTGACCACTGACAGGCTGACCCCCCCCCCCCTCAACCTCTGCAGCAATGCTGGCAGCACTCACACGTCTATTACCCAAAGACAACCTCTGGATATGATGCGGAGCATGTGCACGCGACCTCTTTAGATGACCATGGCGAGGCCTGTTCTGAGTGGAACCTGTCCTGCTAAACCACAAGCACGAACCATCTAGAACAATCCAGTCGTTGGGTGATTCTCCTCCTGTCCTGTCTACACACACACGGCCAACTCTCGCCTCCAAGACTTCTCACGGGCAGCTCTGGTCCTGTGGAATGACTTGCCTCGTCCTATCAAACTCTCCCCTGATCTTCAGGCCTTCAATAAATCCCTCAAAACCTTCTCTTCAGATTATTGTACCACATCACTGACGCAACTCATCCCTCTGCTCACCTACTCACTCATGATTGAAGCCGCTTCTATGGCTCCACCATTCCCAAACCACTGACAATAATGATGCTGCCATCCAGTAATATTCCTCTTGTCTTCTTCAACCCCCCCAATCCCTCTAGACTGTAAGCTCCCATGAGCCGTACCCTCTGCTTCTCTAGATTGTAAACTCCTGTGAGCCGGACCCTCTGCTCCTCTAGATTGTAAATTCCTGTGAGCCGGGCCCTCTGCTCCTCTAGATTGTAAATTCCTGTGAGCCGGACCCTCTGCTCCTCTAGATTGTAAACTCCTGTGAGCCGGGCCCTCTGCTCCTCTAGATTGTAATTCCTGTGAGCCGGACCCTCTGCTCCTCTAGATTGTAAACTCCTGTGAGCCGGGCCCTCTGCTCCTCTAGATTGTAAATTCCTGTGAGCCGGACCCTCTGCTCCTCTAGATTGTAAATCCTGTGAGCCGGACCCTCTGCTCCTCTAGATTGTAAATTCCTGTGAGCCGGACCCTCTGCTCCTCTAGATTGTAAATTCCTGTGAGCCGGACCCTCTGCTCCTCTAGATTGTAAGCTCCTGTGAGCTGGACTCTCTGCTCCTCTAGATTGTAAGCTCCTGTGAGCCGGGCCCTCTGCTCCTCTAGATTGTAAGCTCCTGTGAGCTGGACTCTCTGCTCCTCTAGATTGTAAGCTCCTGTGAGCCGGACCCTCTGCTCCTCTAGATTGTAAGCTCCTGTGAGCCGGACCCTCTGCTCCTCTAGATTGTAAGCTCCTGTGAGCCGGACCCTCTGCTCCTCTAGATTGTAAGCTCCTGTGAGCCGGACCCTCTGCTCCTCTAGATTGTAAGCTCCTGTGAGCCGGACTCTCTGCTCCTCTAGATTGTAAGCTCCTGTGAGCCGGACCCTCTGCTCCTCTAGATTGTAAGCTCCTGTGAGTCGGACCCTCTGCTCCTCTAGATTGTAAGCTCCTGTGAGCCGGACCCTCTGCTCCTCTCGTTTCTCCTATGATGTTTTTTTGTGTCTTGTTCTCTTCGGTTAAAGCGCTGCGGATACTCGACGCAGTGATTATCTTGTTACTATTGGCTCGTTTTTTGGATTGTGTTAACCTGAACAGATTTTGCTTTTTGTTTGAATCCTAAATCGTGTCGCCGGCGTCCGATGACCCTAGTATGATGCAAAGCTTCACCAAAACAGATGCAGGTGCTGTTTGTTTTTCGGGTGACGTTCTTGTAGCCTGAGGACGTGTTTCTGTCTCCCCCATGTCCAGCTGTCCGCTCAGGTCGTGCTGGAAGAAAGCGAGAAATCCGGCAGTAGGAGCCCGCTCCTCGGCTCAGAAAGGAAGAACTACCGAGCTGCCATCGGGACGCCGGCGCTAGCTCTGGATCTGAACGGGAATGAGAACCAGCGCGCGGGCGGGAGCAGCTGCTCGGAGACTCCTGATGAAGGTATTAGGACATGGAGTGACTGGGGGGGGGAGGGGTGCAAAATGACGGCATCCTTCATTTTCACAAAGTATATAGTGGTGTTCATTGTAGCTTGCTGGGTCAGTGTCTGCTGGTTTATATTGGAGGCTCCGCTGGTGCTCGCTGCGCTCCCGCTATGGGATCTCACTCGGCTGTTTGCTGGATTCTTTGTGTCTTTCTTATTTCATAATCTCTTTGTGCAGAAGATGTGAAAGGTCCCGAACCTGAGATCGATGGCCGGCTGTACATCAACCGGGTCTATCACATCAGCTCCGAGAGGATGTTCCAGCTCCTCTTCACACCGTCCCGCTTCATGCAGAGGTTTCTGGACTCCAGGAAGGTGTTCGGTAAGTCGGGGCGGGTTACGCTGCTCCAAATCTGTCCAGAAAAAGAACAAACCCCAAATCTTACAGGGTGGACACTTTAATAACGACCGATTAGATAGCAGTGTCTGTCTGTCTGTCTGGGACGTCCTTCCTTTATATGCTGATTTCTACATAATGTATCAAATACACACGGCCTCCCTGAAAGGCCATCGCCTGGTGCTCCGGTGGCCTGTCCTGCACGCGCTGCCGGTCACAATCTGGCTGCAGAGCACGTTGTAATTATGAGTGTTATGTGTGTAACAGCGCTTTGTGTATCGCACAGATCTGGAGTACACCCCGTGGCAATCAGACGGCAACGGCAATCAGACACGAACGCTGACCTATACCATAACGCTCAACAACCCACTAATCGGAAAGTTCACCACTGCTACGGACACTCAGGTGAGCCGCGTGGTCAGATGCAAAGAGGATGCTGTCTCCCATCCCGTCACTCGGCGTGCTGCTAGGGGGAAGAAGTCCATCTGTTACCTGCTCTGCCGAGGATGATGGGTGCACGCCTAGACTACCTCCTAGGACAGGGGTCAATAGCCTCGGTTCTCCAAATGTTTTGGAACTACATCTCCCATGAAGCTTGGGTCTCATTAGATTGGCCGAGCCTCATGGGAAATGTAGTTCCTAAACCTCTGGAGGGTCGAGGTTGCTGACCTCCCCTCTATGGTTGAATAAAGGGCAGACGTCTCATTCCAAGATTCACGAAAATGTCATAAAGAGAACTTTTCGTCCAAAAGAACACTAGTGTTTTGTGTTTTCTTTTTGCTTCAACCAGACCATGGCAGCAGTGTGACCATAAATCTGTATTTAACCCTTTATGGAGGTTTAAACCCTCACTGGAACGTACCATTACGGTCTGGAGGTGGAATAATATTTATTAAAAGACCATTTTCTTGTCTCCCCTCTCCCCCCCCCCCCCCTTCCTCTTCAGACCTCATTTAAAGAGGGTCAGGAAGGACAGTCGTACTTCGTCCAGACAGAGGTCTTCACGCACGACGTGCCTTACCATGACTACTTCTTCTCCGTTCACAAATACTTCATCACCAGAACATCCAAACACAAGTGCCGACTGCGGTAAGAGTCCTGCCCTGTGCGCCGGGACACACCGGTACACAAACCACTGATGCTGAATCTCCGGTGCTTAGTGGGGAAATATCACAATGTGCGCCCTGGTTTGTACGTGACCGCACGGAGCGGACTCGCTGTTGCTACTGCAATCCTGCAGCGAGTAATGGGAGCTGGATAACTCTGGGAACACTTCTCAAAGCGTCCATCATGCGCTCGCAGCACGTAATCTGCGCACTCTCTACATATAGTGTCTGTCTCCGTGTAACCACTTTTTATTGTCCGTTTTCAGAGTTTGTTCTAACTTGAAGTACAAGAAGCAGCCGTGGGGTTTGGTGAAGACCTTCATCGAGAGGAATTCCTGGAGCGGCCTCGACGATTACTTCAAACAGTTAGGTTGGTCTTCCTGGCACAGATCTCCTCCAATAGAACCGATTCGTGGTGTTTATATCCATCTGTTCCTCATGTGTCACTATTTACAGTATGTTTCATGTTCCTGCCCCCCCCCCCATTGTAAAGCGCCGTGGAACCTGTTGGCGCTATATAAATACTGTAACTGTATTCTCTTCCTACTGTGCCAACGCCTTCCACTAAGCCCGGGGTGCAGGACAATGGCTGGTGGGCCTGTCTTACCTAGCTTCTCCCCGCATCACCTCTTCCCATGATACACTGCAGGATTTCTCATACGCAGCCCCATCCTCTGGAACGCTCTCCCTCGTACCATCAGACTTACCCCCTAAAGACATTCCTATTTAGGCAAGCTGACCCCGACTCACTGATGCAACCAGAGGCCCGTTCAATACCTCGGCAGCTGCTGAATTGCTGCAGCCCAGCAATTCAGTTTGCTGCAGCAGTGTCATTGAACGCTTTGGATGCGAATTTCGAAATAAAATGGCCGATTTCTTAATGAAAGATTCAGATTGTTTTTCGTGTGACTCGGAGAAAATATGATAAAGGAAAGCAGTCAGCACAATCCGTTTTGTACGCACACACCACAAACGATAGTTTTTATTGAATAAACGTTATGTTTACTTTTGAAACAAAATATAAATTGAGCTGTAATATATGTCTATGTGCCGGGGAAATAATAAATATTTTGTGCTTTGGTGCACAAAAACCTCAATTAACATTGCTGTACGGAATTGTTACTTGCTTCATGGCGGCGGCCATCTTTAATACGTCACACTCAGCTACTCACAGCATCGCCTCGGGTCGCTGCAAGTGCTAAGTTAGCAGTGCTGAGCGGCAGAACGGCGTTCAATGGCAAGTTGCTAACTTAGCACTTGCAGCGGCTGAGGTATTGAACGTGCCTCAGTCCATCACACCTTGCAGCCCGTCGCCCTCACCTTGCAGCCCGTCGCCCTCACCTTGCAGCCCATGCCTCCTATTTCCACCCCAACCCTTCTAGATTGTGAGTTCCCACAGGAATAGGGCCCTCATCTCCCATACTGGTTTGTCAAAATGTTGTTCAATGTATTGTAACCCTGTCTAAGTTGTGCCCATTGTACAGCGCTGCAGAATATGCTGGCGCTATATAAATAATAACCACGTTTAGGAACTAGGTGGTCATGTTTATAGCCTTATCAAGAGTAGAGCGTGTAATGCCGGCTACGGAAACCCGAAATTACTGGTGTAAAAAGAAAAAAAAAACACGTGTACACAAGTATGTGGCCCATAGAGCAGCATGGTGACCATGCAATGTCTGGCAATCACAGTGAGGAGCAAGGGATGGAAAGATACAATGGATGCACCCAGTGACACATAGAGGAAAATCTCACACAATGGATGCACCCAGTGACACATATAGAGGAAAATATCACACAATGGATGCACTCAGTGACACAGAGGAAAATACCACACAATGGATGCTCCCAGTGACACATATAGAGGAAAATATCACACAATGGATGTGCCCAGTGACATATATAGAGGAAAATATCACACAATGGATGCACCCAGTGACACACATAGAGGAAAATATCACACAATGGATGCACCCAGTGACACATATAGAGGAAAATATCACACAATGGATGCACCCAGTGACACATATAGAGGAAAATATCACACAATGGATGCACCCAGTGACACATATAGAGGAAAATATCACACAATGGATGCGCCCAGTGACACACATAGAGGAAAATATCACACAATGGATGCACCCAGTGACACATATAGAGGAAAATATCACACAATGGATGCACCCAGTGACACATATAGAGGAAAATATCACACAATGGATGCACCCAGTGACACATATAGAGGAAAATAACACACAATGGATGCGCCCAATGACACATATAGAGGGAAATATCACACAATGGATGCACCCAGTGACACATATAGAGGGAAATATTATCGTAACTAAACAAACAAGAGAAAAACAAAGCACCTGTAAGATATCAGCAACATCAAATAAACACCATAAGGACGTGTCATGTTTTGGTGTTTGTGGCTTTTTGCTTCGCAATGACACATTTTATTTACCATGTTACTGTCACTCTGAGGAGGAATTTCTAAATATTGTGTAATGAGTAGAGTCCTTCCTCACACGGCAGTACAGGGGATAATTGCTGGGGGGAAGGGGGGGGGTACACTGCCTGATCGCTGCATCTTTCACCTGCGTGCCGGCACAGAGTCTAATGACGGGAAGGTTGCAGCTTTATGTAACGGATCTTCTTCCAGTAAAACGCGGTTCTTCCCTGATCTGTGATTCCCTTCCTGGATTTCTAGTCTACGTCCCAGCAGCAAGGTCAAGCCCCCCCCCCCCCCCCCCGCGTGTCCCATTGTCTGCTGCAGAATTGATAACATTAACCTATAACTTTGCAGATAATGGCTTGCAGATGGAGGAAACCGCAAACCCGTCCGCATCAGACATCGGCAAGTCCAGCACCATCCGGCGAAGGCGGCGGCTTCATAACTCCAGCACAGGGGATCCTCCGGCCTCGCACGCCACGCAGGACGACCTCTCGGATCTGGGTCTCTATAACAGGGATGAGCGCACAGGTGGGATTCAGAGCTTGCACTCCTGTTACACGTTTTTCTAGTTCCTTGTAATTCAGTGGTCAGGTCAGGTATCCTCCCCGGGTGTTGCCTCGGCACAAGGTGATTCGAGCATCTTGGGGCACGTAGTTTAATCGGCTGTGGGTGTTGGAGTCGCCCATCATTTCACAAGCCCGAGGCTGTCGCTTCAGGTTACAGACGGCCACAGCGGAAACACCTCCAGGACATGTGACCGGGGTATGTTTTATATTCATGGAGGCCAAAATCTCAATACGTTGACCGGTGTCACCTCCGCTTCACCCACACAGCTCATGCCGAGGGCGACCGGTAAAATGCCACCGCGCTCTGAAACCCCAACGGCTCCGTCATCCTCCTACTGACTTCTATGTCTCCATCTCCTAATACAAAGGTCTACAGCAGTGTTTCCCAAACCTCTCCTCAGGTCCCTCTAACAGGACAGGTTTTACAGATCACCTTGTGTAAATGCAGACTGAATCCTGCAATCACTGAGCAGCAAATCCGATCACCTGTGCTGTGCTTCCCATATCCTGCAAACCTGGCCTGTCAGTGGGTCCTGGGGACAGGTTTGGGAAACGCTGGTCTACAGCCTTGGCCCACTAGATGTTTAGGAACTACATCTCTCATGAGTCTGTTCTAACCTGATGAGTGGGTGTGCATCATGGGAGGTGTAGTTCCAAACGTCTGGAAAGCCAAGGTTGCTGGTCCCTGATCTCGTATTTACAACGACCTTTCTCCTGTTTGATTCTCGGGTGCTTTGGGCTCTTCTGGCCGGGCGTTTAGCTCGTTCTTCTCAAAGTGTGACCCTATGTGCTTCATGGTTTGAGGCGTCGCGGTAATGAGCCGTGCTCTCTGCGCTGACTCTGCTTTATATGCTTTCAATTTGTCGGACGAATTTGTTCCGATTTTAGAATTTGTTTCTTCTCGTTTTTCTAATATTTTTTTTTTTTTGTTTACGTTTCCTTTTTAAGGTAAAATACGAGATCCTGGAGGGAAAAACGCCGTGATCATCCTTGTAATGAGCATCTTGTGAGTACGGTCTCCCGTTACGCCTCATCAATTACTAATTGGGTGTTTTCTGACATAGGACGCAGAATCCAGACCTGGCGGGGTGACGTCCAGCCAGCAGAGTTACTGTACGCGGGTCAGCGTTGGTACAGCATGTGTAGATCATGGTCAACCCATGTCTGGCCTGAAGGGGGGGGGGGTTAAAATGTGTTGTGTAGCTCCTCTCAAGTCGACAAATACATAACAATCAGCACCAATTCTCACCAACCGCAAAAACCTTTTTATCCTGTGCGGTAAATTGCAATATTGGATACAATAAGGAGATTTTTGGATGTTGGCCAGTAGCCGTGTTAGCCCAACGGCGCGACTGATCCCATCGGACTCACCGATCTGTACACTGAGAAGCAAAACCTTTTTCCCCAGCGTGTTTTAGGCTAGGGTCGGATGAGTGTGTTTTCTATGGACTGTGCGCCCGTGCATTACGGACACACTTCTTAACGGAAGACGCAGCGGTGGCCACACAGTCTGATGTTATTTTTGACGGATGTAGCAGGGAAAATAAATTAAAATGAAAACACATTCTGTCCGTCAGAAATGCTGGACGTATAAATGCCGTCTGTCTGACCACGTTCCATCACTCACACACACAGCCGTGCGGACGTGGCGCACACCGCAGGTCCATCCTAGCGGTTCAAAGTTCTTGCCTAACCTGCGTCCGTTTGCTGCGTCCGTAGTGCATCTGCACTTCCGTGCGGTCGTACTTCGTGTGTGGGGCTCCATTAGTACATACACGGTAGCCGATAATCATGACCAAAGTGCGGAAACACAGACGTTAACACTGCGTTTGTCTGATCCCAGCCTTAGATCGGGACCAGGTCTGCCCTTTGGGTGGAGTGAGCAGGGCGCACGCCCTTTGGCACCGCACCACGTCTGACACCCTCCGTGTGATTTAAAGTGTCAGCGACCGCCAAACCCTGGCCGCTATGACCTATTTAAGGAGCAGAGTGCCGCGCTCAGGCGACAGGGCCCGTGTCTGCCGCTCGCAAGACTCCGTTTCGGAGGAATCAGATTTTTATATCCCTGTGTGAGCGTTGCCCGCGCGCTCTCATCATGGGACTCTCTCCCCGGAGCAGAAAGCCCATCACTCCCTGCAGCTTGGCACGCTGCCAGACCCCTCTGCCCGCAGCCCTATATGGGCACAGTGCATCCCAGACTTACAGGGAGGTCAGCGGTAAGGCATTGTCTCGAGTGGCAGGAGTTGGGCGCGCGGCATGACACGCGCTGCTTGGATTATTTTCAATCTCTGTTCATCGAAAGACATTATAGAGAATAATAAATCAATACAGGACGAGACCTGCTGATCAACAAACACGTGTATTGCTGAAACCGGTGCACCGGCATGACCCTGCGTATTCTGTGAGACCGGGCGCTGCATGGTATATTCCTTACCTAGGGGTTCCACTGCTTCTCTCGCTATCGGGGGGGGGGGGGGGTGAACTAATGGAAGGATCCATGTGGAAATCACCGGACGACACGACTAGGGATAAACCGCTTGATCTGTGACTGATATTCAGCAAATTACAGATATTGGTGAATAATAAAGGCCGATACCGATAATTGGACGAGCTGGATCATTGCAGCCGCGACACGTGAGGACCCAGAGAAAGGGACTCCTCCCACAGCAGGCTGACCTCGCTTGCTATAGCGCTTCCCCGCTCCCTGACGGTATTGCACCTGAGCATGATGACAACAGAAATGGGACTCACCCCTCCCATCTGGCAGGGAATTCTCTAAAACAGGAGCTGCAGGGGGTCTATTGTTCCCTTGTATTTCTGGTATTTATTTCCTACAACAGTGGTCAGCAACCTCACCCTTCCCGATGATTTGGAAATGCATTTCCGATTTCCAAAACATCTGAAGGGCCGTGGTTGCTAACCCCCCCTCCCCCTCTCACAGGGTCACATGAGAGATCATTGCAAAAGCCGGAGTCTGGACACGGGCATATTGTTTAAAGAAAAAAAAAAAGGTTAGTTTTTTTTTTCCGTCCATTAAGTTAGTTACAAGTTTTTATAAAGCGCCAACACGTTCCATTGCGCTGTATGATCAGTGAGACCGAATAACAAACGTACATACATGTTAAACGCAAAGATTGTAAACGCTCAAGCAGGGTCCTGAGGGGGGGGGGGTGATGACACACTAGGTGGGGGTGAAGCGGACATGGTGCAAGGTTTAAGATGTTAATGACTTAATGTCAGATTTGTGGGTTTATTCACAACTTTAAATTTACAGGATGGCCGATATCTGCCAGTAATCCGTATCCGCTCTGAATAAACGATAGGGGTCCATCCCTAAACACGACATGTGGAGATGTTGTGGCTCAAGCTGAAAGTTTGCAGAGGTTTTTTTTCTTTACCCTTCTGCAACCCTGTCTGGATAGAGTTGCAGCCTCTGGATGTGCTGGGATGATGCAATCCTGTCTCGGCAGCGAGTGTTGTGGAGGATGGGGCGGCTCAGGCCTAATCTCTTGGGTGGGCTACGTTAAAGGGCTATCACAGGACTGGCTTGCTCAGGTGTTTAGCGCACAAAGTACATATGGCTAAAGGCTGAGGTCCAGAACCATCATACTGGCTCACACTCCTACACGTGTGACCATAGGAGCCTCCTTGATCCGGTGTTCGGAGTCAGAGGGTACCGGTGCAGGAGTTATGGAGTTGTCACGGGGGGGGGGGGGGGTTATTGCATATATAAGGTTTAAATGATCTGCCTCTTCCACGAGCTGACGCCCCATCCCTGTCGTCCGCAGCCTGGTCATGCTTGTGGTGCTGAACCTGACATTGTTCTTCAAGCTGTCGAAGATCGAGCATGCGGCCCAGTCCTTCTACCACATACACCACCAGCAAGGGAGATCGAGCGGGTAGGAGCAGGAGCTATGGATTCACTTTGTCTCTCTCATCCCGGTCTTTCTTTCTCTCCTCCACGTGTCTCCTGTATGTGATGCTTGTAGATGTCCCTGCAGTCATTCAGTCATTATATCTTCCAGGCCGTACTCCAGTGACGTGGACGGCCAAGACCAGAAGAGGAAGGTCATGGGGCCGGCAGTAAGAGGTGCCCTGCAAGACTCCATAACAACCCTAGAGCAGGTAATGAGCCCGATGACACTCCTACATCCTCTTCACCTCTCCACCAGGTCTGTCTGAATGCCACTGGTAACCAGAATCCCCAAACTCTCTGCACAATATCCTGTACGACGTAGACCATTTATAATGTTCTCTGTCCTGGGTGCACTCCTCCTATGTCCGTTTCATTAGAGCCACGCTAAATCTCAACGACCCAATTCCATGGTTGTTGCTAAGCCGAGAGCTCGGGTCGTACAGCTTGACGGCTCACGTGCTGAGCTTAAATTTCTTCTAGTATCTTATTCCATGCGCGAGGCAAAATCTGCTTGTCTGAGATGTAGCGCCAGGTTCCTGTACATTAACGTCTCATATTTTGCATGGGAGACATTAATGTGACCCCAGCAGACGAAGAGCGAGCTATTCCAACCCGCTTGTTCTCATCTGTGCCTGACATTACTCAGGTTTGCGTAACGTTTCTGAAAGGCTCAATCTCTTAACAAGTGAATCTAACCCCACTAAAAAGTCCTATACTCGCCTCCGATCCCTTAGTGAAGAGAGCGACGCGATCAGTCACTTCCTCGCTCCGCAGCAGAGTTACGCGGGGAGCAAACAGCACCCAGTGTTCTTCCAATATCCCAGTTGGATGATGTTTGTCGGTCTCCATGGAGTCCTATGGATTCCTGGAACTGATAAACGACAAAAGGTGCAAAGCGCCGCACGGGTAACCCCTCAGAAGTATTGTGACTCGAATGACTGAAGAAAGTGGCTCGTTATAATACGAGTGTTAACGGCTGGCGTACAAGTTTTTCGTTGGCATCTCCTGCCACCAGCCTTAGGCACCTACTCTGTGTTTTGTGATGTGGGTCACAGCTGGGTGTCCGCAGCGAGTTGTCACTTACTTTGGGTTCTGTCTTGTTTTTGTGTTTTTCAGCTGAAGAGCTCCCTTCTCTTACTCCAGAAAAGCTTCGAAGTCATGAACAAATCAAAGAGTGAAGAGTCCTCTGACCATTAGCGCCAGATAACACGTCCCAGAAGCCTCCAGTACGATGAACAGAGGTTTTGAGTCGACCACCCCAGCGAGTGGTCACGGCCTCCTACATGGACCAGAAGCACGTGGACAACAGACTCAAAAACCACCAGGCAGGGATGTGGTGTTTACAGTGGTTTCTTCTTTGTATTTTTACGGACGCTGCTAATCCTCCCTGTGTTTGTTTTCTTTGTTATTTAAAACGTAGGCTTGTTTTTCTGTTTAAACGGTTGGTTTTTACTCGTTTCGGTTTGTTGTGGAAACGCTCAGGGTTGAGGTCTGTGTTTCAGGTTGGGGATCTGGTTACAACAAGGTTTCCTATGTGTCGCTCGCCTGTCCCACCGTGTCCCGTTCCAGCAGCTGATGACACCTTGCACATATCCGGATAGGAGCTTCATCCGCTCGCCCTGTGCTGTCTAGCTGTGAATCCTCTTTTTATTGCACAAGCAGGAACAGCTGCAGCTTATTTTTTTGGCGCCCTGCCGCCTCTTGCGCCGCGCCCTCTAGCTATAAATGCTTTTTTTTTTTTTTTTTTTTTATTTAAACTTTCGGACATAAATCGCACAATTCACAACTTTATCCAATGTCAATAAATCCTCTGTATGGACAAAGCTGGTAAAAATCTGTGCCCCTTCCTGCCCCCCCCCCCCCCCCCCGGGACACACATTAACGCCCCGGAGCCTTGACCCTTGGTCTTCCATTAATCCTCCGTGTTCACACCCGCACTATATGGGGAAGGAGGAAATCGCTGGTGGTTTCTGAATGCGCGTTTTTGTGAGACGGGAATTTCTTTTTACTACTTGTTGGCTCCACCTTATGTTATACATTACCGTCCATTAGCAGCCCGGTGCTGCGGTGCCGGAGAGATCAGGGGGCAGAAGAAACCTGTGCATTCATAGCCGCCTATATATCAACCTAGATATAGTAAAAGGGGCCGATCCGAGGGGCACCCTGTGATCACCTCACGACCTTTAACCCCGCAGCCAGACTTGAACCCTGTAACCAAGACGTAGAGTTATTTATGTGAAGGAAACTGACCCCCGCCCAGCGTCCGTACCTCCCCGACGGGCACAGCACTGAGCCGCAGCCTGCTGATAATCCTCTGCTAGAGCCGGAGCAGGTATCCAGGACCAGGGGAATCCAGTCTGATGGATCCAATGCCAGAGGACGCCACCGCCTGCAAATAAAGGATCTGTGGGCCACACAGGTCCAGGGCTTGGGGTTAGTAAGACGATCCGGCAGGAAGGAATTTGTGATGTATATTTATACCTTTATTTTTTTTTTAAAGATTTGCCATGTTTGATGCAAAACGTACCAGAGCACTTTGCGAAACGAACCCGTCTGCGCCTTAATTCCTTATTTTATTGTCAGGAATAATATCTTTTTATGCACATTTAGAGGGAGGGGGGGGATCAAAAATAAAGATTTACAGTGAACAGCACGGCTCCCGCCTGTAATCCTGCTCCATTTCACTTTCATTGTATCAAGTGACAGAGCGCAGCACGCACAGAAACCCGATACGGGTCTGAGGCCGCTAGGATCGGATGTGTGATTCTATGGAAATGGTTCTGCGTGTTCTTATGTGTGATGTAGATCTCTGTATTAGCCGTGTGTTGTTGTGTGATACAGATCTCTGTGTATTAGCCGTGTGTTGTATATTGGATGTGTGTTGTTGTGTGATGTAGATCTCCTGTGTTTTAGCCTTGTGTTGTATATTGGATGTGTGTTGTTGTGTGATGTAGATCTCTGCGTATTAGCCTTGTGTTGTATATTGGGCGTGTGATGTAGATCTCCTGTGTATTAGCTTTGTGTTGTATATTGGATGTGTGATGTAGATCTCTGTGTATTAGCCTTGTGTTGTGTAATAGGGAGCATTGTGCGCACAGCTATAAGATTGCACCTTGAAGGAGACTTCCATAAAGAGCCCATTCACATTAACTTTCTTCCCCTCCTTATGCTGCGGATTCTATACATTTTAGATTCAAAGTGCTGCGTGTATATTATAGCACCAACATGTTCCATAGCGCTGTACAACAGGTCGGGTTTTAAGGATTCCCTTGGGGAAATGCAGACAGGATTTGCTGCTCAGTGATTGCAGGATTCAATCCCCTGTGCTGAGCTTCACATATCCTGCAAACCTGACCTGATAGGGGGACTTGAGGACAGGTTTGGGAAACACTGCTGTACATGAGCGGGGGATATTACAAGACATAACCTATGACGTCGCTTGGAACGCGATCCTGTATCAGCTTTGTACAAGTGTGTGTATACACTGATCAGTCACATATCGTGCCACGGGGCGGGATATATCATCAAGTCGTGGGATATAGTCTCACAGTTGGGATATATCATCAAGTCGTGGGATATAGTGCCACGGGGTAGGATATATCATTGCTTCATGGGATATAGTGCCACGGGGGGATAGATCATCGCTTCATGGGATATAGTGCCACGGGGTAGGATATATCATTGCTTCGTGGGATATAGTGCCACGGGGGGATAGATCATCGCTTCATGGGATATAGTGCCACGGGGGGATAGATCATCGCTTCATGGGATATAGTGCCACGGGGGGATAGATCATCGCTTCATGGGATATAGTGTGACGGGGGGGATATATCATTGCTTCGTGGGATATAGTGTGACGGGGGGGATATATCATTGCTTCGTGGGATAAAGTGTGACAGTGGGGGATACATAGGCGTGCTCAGCCTATTGTATTAGGGTGTGCAATCAAAAGTTCAAACACACACATATATTAACGCACCCTTATGCAAACATACACAGACACACACTCATGCATTCAGCCAAAATATATCATTACTATAGGGGTCATTCACAGAGCACCGAAATGTCGCTGACTGTTGTTCCCCGCACTTCGGGGAATCAAATTGCCCCACCCTGTGGTGAATTCACCATTCACCGCAGGGCCCCCAAAGTGTAGGGATTCAGCCACTCGCAACAGGAACCAGGACGACGCGATCGGCCGGAGGTGACTGCGAGAGGATAGCGAGGGAGTGCAGGGACAGGTATGTAACAGCCCAGGTGTGGCTCGGGGTTACTGCTTTCAGCATTGAAATTTAACCCCGAGCCACACTCGGGAAAACCGCCAGGGGGCTGAATAAATTCACCGATTCTGACATAAAAATGACAAAATCAGACCGCCAGGGAGGTTAACCTTCTGCTGCCAAGCACCAATATTTAGTCTCCTGCCTGTATCTCACGATGCTTTATTCACTATTCTTACTTTGTGGAGTGCAGGCAGAAGATATAGCAGCGATTCTAGGAGCAATACCAGCCTTTTGGATGCAGGGCAAGGGTCAATGCCGGGTTGAGACAAGGACACAGGTGCCGAATTTTACGCACAGCACAGTGAAAAAAGACTGTTTAAAGACAAATACATGCATTTACACACACACAGCCATACAGTGCAGTCAACACAGAAAGTGGATGTACAATGGAGGCGCTAATAGTTAATAAGTGGTTATGTTTGTGTTGTGCAGCCGACCGGGGTTTAAACACAGAACCTCGACAGAAATGTGTAAATCTACAGTAAAGGGAAGGGGTGGGTCCTAGTGGCGCAGTCTCTTTTGAGAGTGGTCAATTAGGGGTCTCAAGGCATATAATACAAATTGTGCCTAAATATACAAAGGTAAATGCGGTGTTCCCAGTCGGGAAGTGCACGGTCGAAAAGACCACTTAGGTGCAGCCGTGAATGGTGACACTGTGCGTGTAAAAGTAAATTGCGTACACTTCAGAAAAAACACAGTTGAAGTCCAAATGCAAATAAAGTGCATACAAAGTCTCATAAAGTGCAAATGCGAATAGAAGTGCATAAAAGTGTTTTAAAGTGCATGTGAAAGTCTTTAAAACGGATGCTATATCAAAGTCCTGCTTTCCGAATTATAAGTGAAAGCAAAAAAAGGGGACAATCCAACCGTCCATATGTTCTATATTGGAGATGTGGGAGAATCCAATCCGGTCACCACGTAGACGTTCGAATTTTTGCGTGAAGTCCTGATGTGATGTCTTCGTCTAATTTCTATGTAAACTCACGATTCCCAAAAAATGGGAAAAGAGGGAGAGGAAGAGGGAGAGAGATGATAGTGCAATATTGCCTTATAGAGAGTCAGGTGCCTATAGACAAGGGAACACTTACGCTTTTTAGAGCCTCGTTTACCGGCTCTAGTGTGAAGTGCCTTGGGCCTGGTTGAGGGTAGCCTCTGCCCTTCTTTATAATTTGCTTGATTGTCTCAGGTACGGAAAGGTAGAAGAAGAGAGAGACCTCCTCATAGCGTAGCTTATAGCCAAATGCTTAGGTAGGTAAGGTGAAAATTAGACAAACTCACCGATGATGGAGCTTTAGAATTTCAGGCTCAACTTGTTAGCGTGTGGTACTGCCTATTCGGTGGGTACCCTCACCTCTCTTGTCTGCAGGCAATCTTCCTCTCTTGTATAGATGATGAGTGGGGATAAAAAGTGGAGCATGTGCTGTTTAAAAAGAGTCTTAAACAGAAGTGGTAAAAAGGAATTTAAGGATTTGGATTTTGACAAAATTGAGTATAAACAATGGTTTAAAACAATGGTTAAAACAAAAGTAGGAGGGGAGTCACAATATGGGATACGCGTTTCGGCAATATCAGTGCCTTCCTCAGTCCATGTGCAAATGAAAAATGGGGGATCTGAGGCACTCTGTGTCTGTGTTTATATAGATAATCGTTGTGTATTCATTTTCCAAGTTACTTCCGGGTTTGCGTTTTTTTGCGGTTACATGGTGCGTGCCGCATTATCACATTGCGCCGCGGCCATCTTGGACGTGCGTTCCATCTCCAAACCCCAGACCAGTGTTGAGGCAGCTTACATCTAATATGGAATTTAGATCCAAATTCGGAAAATGTTGTAACAACGAAATATTCAGAGACTTAAGTATACAAAACGAGGATAACAAACCAAACAATGTATACACTATCAGAAGACAACTTGAGAAAGATCTCAAAAAAGAGATCAGAAACAAGTGGGACATCATCACTCTTGAAAAATACACCAAGGACAACATGGTGCCCAGAGGTCTTCGCTTCTCCAAAAGCTTAGTGGGAGACAATGACGACCTTATATTCCAAGAGAGATGGGAGAAGATGTTGGAAGGTTTCTCCCTACATAGCATAAAAGTCATCATAGAAAGAAGGAAAGAAATCTTGAAAGAACTCAACACAAACATCGAGAAAAATCACGAAGAACTCCTTCTACTATCCTCCGAACAAGAAACGAACAGTTACTTGGGCAAACTCGAGAAGGACCTGGACAAATTGAATGAAGAGGTTAAAGAAAGGAAAAGGAAAAAATACCAGCGCGATATTCAAGACTATAAAAAGGGAAACGTTTGGAAACAGAACGTAACAGACATAGCAGACAACCAATACCCCAACACTAACAGGACACCCATGTGGGAAATACCACCGAAACCTTACCAACATCCTCCAACACCTTCGCAAGATCAACAACCAAATAAGATGACCTTAAGAACACCTCTACCCTAAAGGCCAAAGAGACGTTATAACCAACATCAAGGTTTCTACAACGACAGATTCAATTATGAACCATTTCAATATACTAGACTGAGAAATAATTACAATGGACCCCCAAACACTTACCGCCAACCCAATCGAACATATCAGGACCCTCATAGAGGCCCCTGGAACGCCAACTTGAGGAGGAGAGAAGATAACCATCCAAATTATCCGACTCACACAATACAACTTACAAATCGATATGATCCCCTGAGAGAACAAGGGGATTTTCAAAGGAACCCCCAACAACCAAACAGGGACCTTACCACTCTGAGAAGAGGTTGGTCACCTGGCAAGAGACCCCACCGAGACGAGGATGCAGAGGAAGGAGAATTAGAAGAAGGAAAGAGGAGGGAGAAGCACAGCAGGATGGAGGGATCTTTAATCTGACTGACACTCCACTCACAGACACAGAGACAAAAGTTCTGAAGAAAGGCATGAAATTTGCCCCCACTCACATATGAACCTATTCGATGTGTATATTGACTTGCAGAAATTTTAAGAAGAATCTGTGCCTAAAAAATATTTTTTGAAGAATCCAATAGAAAGACCCAATATCTTCCAGTTCTACCAACACACTAACCTGAAAGAAAAATCTACTTTCATTCCTAAATCTCTAATCTCTCAAGAGATAAACACCTTTGAGCAGATGATCATGAGCGACCTAGGCAAACTCAAGACATCCACAAAATCTAATAATTTAACAAGAATAGAACTGACATCCAACGATAAAATCGAAATAAAACCAGCCGACAAAGGAGGTGGCACAGTAATTATGTCGGCTGAAAATTACAAAGACGAGTCGAATCGGATCCTCAACAATAAGGGCACATACAAGAAATTAAATAAGAATCCGGGGAAGGACATTCAAGAAAAATTTGCACGATACCTTGAAGAAGGACACTCATTAGGCATACTTAACGACCAGGAGTTCAAATATTTGAAAACAGAACACCCACGCACACCAGTGTTCTACTTTCTCCCAAAAATACACAAAGACCCTGTTAAACCACCGGGGAGACCCATTATCTCCAGAGTGGGCTCAGTGTCTAGCAGGGTATCAGAATACATAGATCACCAACTTCAACCTTTTGTGACCAACACTACGGCACACCTGAAAGATACAACAGAGATTTTAAATATTTTAAATGACATTGGATGGGAAAACGACCTGCTCCTTGTCACGAGCGATGTCCAATCATTATACACTATCATACCGCACATAAATGGAATAGAGGCCACTGAACATTTTTTAAAGAAAAACGATACACTACAACCAGAGCAGATTGTTTTTATTTTGGAGGGGATACGCCTAATTTTAGAAAATAACTATTTCTACTATCAGAACGATTTTTATATACAGCTCAATGGGACTACGATGGGGACTCGGTTTGCCCCATCATATGCCAACTTATTCATGGCTTTCTGGGAAGAATTCTTTCTACCCAACTACCAGTGCAATCTAGTTTGCTATAAAAGGTACATTGACGACATCTTCCTCATCTGGAAGGGCGGAATAAATACACTACAGTCTTTTTTACAAGAACTGGACCAGAACGGAAGGGGCATTAAACTAACCACCACATGGAGCAACGAACGTATCAATTTCTTAGACTTAAGTATTTTCATCCAGGACGGCGTGATTAAGACTGAAACTTTCTTTAAAAAGGTTGATGTGAACAGCTTTATTGAAACAACCAGTTGCCACCTATCCCAATGGTTGGATGGGATTCCAAAAGGCCAATTTTCACGAGTAAGGAGAAACTGCACAGATCTGGTTACATATGAGACACAGTCAAAAAAATTGAAAACAGACTTTCTGGAGAAGGGTTACAACCCGGACACACTCGAGGACATTAGAACTAGAGGACCTCCCTGCTGAAGAAAAAACCCAAAACAGGACCCTAGTACCCAACTGATGTGCCTTTCATTTTTTCATACAACGCACAGAATCAACATATTAGGAAGACGATAAGAAAATACTGGCCAATCCTAAGGAAAGACCCACTACTAAGAGAAATCTTACCTGAGAAACCTAGGATGATATGTAGAGGAGCCGGTAATCTTAAAATGAAATTGGTGCAAAAACACACAAAGAAGGTCCAAACGAAATATAACCATTTTAGCATACAAAAAGGATTCCACCAGTGTGGAAATTGCCTTAACTGCCGGAACACCAAGAGTAAGAAACAAATCATCACGCAAATTGACGGAATCACAGGACCTATAAAGATCAGAGATGCAATTACTGGTTTTACTAAAAATGTGATCTATTTGCTAAGATGCCCCTGCGGTCTCAAATATGTAGGGAGAACGCCTAGATCCCTTAGTGTACGTGTTAAGAACACATCAGGAACATTCGGAATGGAAACAAAAACCACAGCGTCCCTCTACACTTCAAAAACAAACATACCATGAACCCAGAAGGATTAACCTTCATAGGGATCAGAAAGGTTGAAGCACCCTGGAGAGGTGGTAACTTCGAAAAACTAATCGGAAAATAAGAAATGAGCTGGATCTTCAACCTAGGGACGCTCCAACCGCAGGGACTAAATGCTGACTTCGAGCTGTGCCACTTTCTCAACTGAACACTACCGGTTCATCCTCTATCTTCGACCATTCCCCACCATCCTCCCCCCCTCCCACAGTCCTATTAGTTCTTAACACGAAATGTCAGACTCTATTGAGAATCTAGTTGACCAAACAGACCATATCCCGTCCTTTCCATATAAAAGATAGGCAACCATGCATGCAAACTAGGACACTAGGTGCACCATGACCACCTTCTCTCTCCCCCCTATCTAACATTGAGCCACTACCGCCCCTATGACAAATGAGATCCCACGAAACCTGAGCCACTAGTTAGATAACATAAGATGGCACCATCTTCATTTTTATTTATTTTTTAAAATTACCTTTATGCCTCCGCTATTGTATATAACAACACCATTCCCAATCTTATGAGATTGCGTTACAAGATCCCAAGACATCACTAACTAGTTTTAACATTTTCCCTTATCCAACACGATGAATTTTGTTTAAAATTCACTATCCCCCTTTTTTAAACCTCTACAACCAAACGTTGGGCCACCCAATATAACGTACCCTGCTTCAAAACCCACTACTGTTTCCACCCTTACATTGTAACGGTCGAGATATAATTATAATTTAATTTATATTGGAACCCCACATTTTTCCTCCCGAAGTTCTTATCCTCTTAACCATAGAACCATAGAACCTGAGGCAATAAAATGTGACCTCCAATCCGATTTATTCATTTATTATTTTTCTTATATACCAATTTAAGGCCACTACCACTTAGAGCCACCATTAATATACACCCCTAACCTCAATCATCTCTCTCTAACAATTAGGCAATCTTTCCCCTTCATTTACCTATTATGAACTATCACAAAACGCTGCCATCTTGCAGTGAAGCTGTGAAACACTTCATTATATACCAGAGCTGTCCCTTTTAAAACGCTCAATATTTAGATCATAACGCTGCTGATACAAGAACGCGGTGGAACGCAAACAAACACCAATGGAACGCACGTCCAAGATGGCCACGGCGCAATGTGATGATGCGGCACGCACCATGTGACGGCAAAAAACCGCGAACCCGGAAGTAACTTGGAAAATGAATACACAACGATTATCTATATAAACACAGACACAGAGTGCCTCAGATCCCCCATTTTTCATTTTTCACCTGCACATGGACTGAGGAAGGCACTGATAGTGCCGAAACGCGTATCCCATATTGTGACTCCCCTCCTACTTTTGTTTTAACTATTGTTTTAAACCATTGTTTATACTCAATTTTACTTGTCCAAATCCTTTTAAATTCCTTTTTACCACTTCTGTTTAAGACTCTTTTTAAACAGTACATGCTCCACTTTTTATCCCCACTCATCATCTATACAAGAGAGGAAGATTGCCTGCAGACAAGAGAGGTGAGGGTAATTGGGAATCGTGAGTTTACATAGGAATTAGGCGAAGACATCACATCAGGACTTCACGCAAAAATTCGAACGTCTACGTGGTGACCGAATTGGATTCTCCCACATCTCCAATATAGAACATATGGACGGTTGGATTGTCCCCTTTTTTTGCTTTCACTTTTAATTCGGAAAGCAGGACTTTGATATAGCAACCGTTTTAAAGACTTTCACATGCACTTTAAAACACACTTTTATGCACTTATATTCGCATTTGCACTTTATGCGACTTTGTATGCACTTTATTTGCATTTGGACTTCAACTGTGTTTTTTCTGAAGTGTACGCAATTTACTTTTACACGCACAGTGTCACCATTCACGGCTGCACCTAAGTGGTCTTTTCGGCTGTGCACTTCCCGGCTGGGAACACCGCATTTACCTTTGTATATTTAGGCACAATTTGTATTATATGCCTTGAGACCCCTAATTGACCACTCTCAAAAGAGACTGCGCCACTAGGACCCACCCCTTCCCTTTACAGTGCAGTCAACACAGAATCCACAGCAATAAAACCCCCAGCCATGTGCGGTGTGTATGAACGTATCACAGAATCCACAGCAATAAAACTCACAGTAAGGTGCAGCGTATATGAGCATACCATAGAATCCACAGCAATAAATCTCCCAGCAATGTGTGGTGTGTATGAGCGTATCACAGAAACCACAGCAATAAAACCCCCAGCAAAGTGCGGTGTGTATGAGCTTATTACAGAATCCACAGCAATAAAACTCACAGTAATGTGTTGTATGTATGAGCATATCACAGAGCTGCACAGCAGTAAAACTCACAGTAATGTGCGGTGTATATGAGCGTATCAAAGTCCACAGCAATAAAACCCACAGTAATGTGCAGTGTATGAGCGTATCACAAAGTCCACAGCAATAAAACCCCAGTAATGTGCAGTGTATGAGCGTATCAAAGTCCGCAGCAATAAAACCCCCAGTTTAAATACAAAAGTTGCCCCCTCTCCTGCTTTCCTTTCTTTTTGCAGGGAGGGGGGTATTGCTGGTCCAGAAGCAGGCCCGGACTGGGGATAAAAACCAGCCCTGGAAAAAATTTCATACCAGCCCCAGTAATATGCGGTGTGTTTGAGGGTATCACAGAGCTGTACAGTAATAAGCTCACATTTGATATATTGCCCCCCAGCTCACATGGATATATTGCCCCCAGCTCAAGTGGACATATTGCCCCCAGCTCACATGAATATATTGCCCCCAGCTCACATGGATATATTTGCCCCAGCAGCTCATACACGGATAGATTTGCCCCAAGCAGCTCATACATGGATATATTTGCCCCAAGCAGCTCATACATGGCTAGATTTGCCCCAAGCAGTTCATACAGGGCTATATTTGCCCCCAGCAGCTCATACATGGCTATATTTGCCCCCAGCAGCTCATACATGGCTATATTTGCCCCCAGCAGGGGCGGATCCAGGGGGGGGCAACGGGGCAATTCCCCCCCCCCCGAGATTTGAGCCGGGGACCCAGATGCCGGGCAGCGCGGGAGTGCCTGCCCGGTCCTTTAGAGTCCGTCCTGTTAAAGGGAAGCGGCTGCGTGCAGGCGCAGCCGGTCACGTGGTCCGGCTAATCAGGTGGTACTGAGTCTCTGTACCACCTGACTGGCCGGACCGCGTGACCTGCGCACGCACGCCACGCAGCCGCATCCCCTTCAACAGGACGGACTCTTCAGGACCGGGCAGGCACTCCCGCACTGCCCGGCATCTGGGTCCCCTCAACCCCTGCCGGAGCTGGAGCAATATCCAGGTGAGACTGAGCTGGGCAAATCCATGAGCTGGGGGCAAATCCATGACCTGGGGGCAAATCCATGAGCTGGGGGCAAATCCATGAGCTGGGCAAATCCATTAGCTGGGGGCAAATCCATGACCTGTGTGACGGTGGCCCCCGCACACCCCCGGCGCCTGGCAGCGGCTTCCTCGCTGCTCGCTGGCCAGGCGCCGAGTGATATCGCGGAACGCTTCCGCACACGTGGGGCGCCGGGGGGCGGGGCCAGGCGCATGACGCGGACCCGCAAAGTTTAAAGCCCGGCTTCACATTCTCACTGGTGCCCTGACGTGGTAGTTACTTCCCGCAGAGCTCTTGTGTGTTATTGGCAAAACGATTATTCTGTGTCTCGACCCCTGGCATTGGCAAAACGATTATTCTGTGTACCGAACCCTGGCATTGGCAAAACGATTACTCTGTGTACCGAACCCCGGATACTGGCTGGCATTGGCAAAACGATTACTCTGTGTACCGAACCCTGGCATTGGCAAAACGATTATCTGTGTCTCGACCCCTGGCATTTGTATCACTCCTCTATTCTGGTACGGAGGTCAGTCCGTGTGGCACCCCAAGCACACCAGACCACCCCTTGTATGTTGTATGTGCTCTGTACTACCATCCTAGTAGCCTGTCTAGACGTGCCGACCACTCTAAGGATCGGAAGGGTAGTGAGCGGTCTGCGTAAAGGGACCACCATCTTGGTAATCAGGGGGATCCGTGACATTACGTCAGGGCCAATGGATCCCGCAGACCTCTCATCTCAGTTGACAAGAATTGCAGCCCGACAAGAAGAGCAGGACCACAGGATGGACCAAATTGCTCTTGCCCTGCAAACCCTGTTGAATCGATCCACTACTGGTGCTGCAAGTCCTCCAGAACCAGTAGTACCTAGGGCCAGTTCGGCCTCACCCGAGGGGTGTAGGCTCAGTATGAAGGCGCCCGTACGCTATGATGGTACGCCTAACCTGTGTCGGGGTTTTTTGACCCAACTAGAGATTCTATTCGAGAACAATCCAGGGTCCTGTGTATCCGATAAGGCCAAAGTAGGCTACCTAATTAACCATTTAACTGATAAAGCGTTACTGTGGGCCACGCCATTGTGGGAAAACAAAAAGCCCGTCATATATGACTATGAGGGCTTTACCTCTGAACTAAAACGTACGTTTGATCCCTCTAGAAGGGCCACCAATGCAGGCAGGTCCTTATTCCACATTAAGCAAGGTAATAGGAGAGTCTCCGACTATGCTATAGAATTTAAGACCTTGACTTCTGAGGTACACTGGCCTAACGACGTTCTAACCTTGGCATTTACCGAAGGCCTGAACGAGGCCTTGATGTTTGAGCTGGCTCCCTTGAAGTTGCCAGAACATCTGGACCATTTGGTTGATTTCTGTATTGCCATGGACGACCAAATTAGGGACAGGAGGCATTCTAGAGACAGACCCAGAAGGGTTTTGCCTCCTTTACCCTTGGTACCCAGACACACCAATACGTCAGGTACTCCAGAGCCAGTAAGAACCGATCTACCGGTCGTGGAACCTATGCAGATAGGTAGAACAGGTATTTCAGAGGCTGAGAGAACTTACAGAAGGGAAAGGGGGCTCTGTTTCTACTGTGCCGGGGCAGGGCATTTTCGTCTTCAATGTCCTCAAAGACCCAAGGGTGGCAGGGGTGACACTGGCAAGCCGGGCCAGAGAACACCTACTAGCCAGGTAATCGGTTCGCTCTATGCCTCCTTTGTCGATAACGAGAAAAAAAAAACCCGGATTCTGGTGCCCATCTCCTTAACCTGGGAGGGGGTACACCTCGAGACTGAGGCGTTCCTAGACTCTGGAGCCTCAGGCAACTTTATGGATAGGGTATTTGCCTCCAAGAACCTCATGCCTCTAGTTCTCAAAGAAAGACCTCTACTGGTGGAGGCCATAGACGGGAAACCCTTGTCATGTCCCCATATCACCCACGACACCATAGAGGTATGCATGAAAACAGGGGTTTTGCACCAGGAAACCATACGGTTCCAGATAATTGACTCTCCCTCATGCCCCGTCGTCCTAGGGTTTCCATGGTTGACTAAGCATAACCCGGTGATTGATTGGGTCCAGAGAGACATAAAATGTTGGGGTCCCAGTTGCCAGTTGAAATGCATGGGCAGAGTCACCGTTATTGGTAGCCTTAATATCGCCACAGCACCTCCTTTATCCACAGTAGTCCCTGACTGTTATCAGGCATTAAAGGAGGTTTTTTCGAAGGCCAGGACTGAGGTTTTACCACCACATCGCCCGTATGACTGTGCCATAGAGTTACTCCCCGGTACTATGCCTCCCAGAGGACATGTATACCCCTTGTCGCAAAAGGAGAACGATGTTATGGAGGAATATATAAAAGAGAATCTTGAGCGTGGATTCATTAGACGGTCCTCCTCCCCAGCAGGAGCTGGTTTCTTTTTCGTCTCCAAAAAAGAGGGAGACTTGCGACCATGCATAGATTATAGAGGTTTAAACAGAATAACCATAAGAAATGCATATCCTATCCCCCTTATAACAGAGTTGTTCGACCGACTGAAAGGGGCCCGTATATACACGAAGCTCGATTTACGCGGGGCCTACAATCTGATAAGGGTGAAAAAGGGGCACGAGTGGAAGACGGCTTTTAATACGCGTAGCGGGCATTACGAATACCTGGTGATGCCCTTTGGGTTATGTAATGCGCCAGCTGTGTTTCAGGATCTCATAAATGACACCCTAAGGGATTTTCTGCAAACATTCGTCATAGTGTATCTCGATGACATCCTGATATACTCTCCAGATAAGGAGACCCATCACGCCCATGTGCAACAAGTGTTAAGGAGACTATTGAAGGCCGGCTTATACTGCAAATTAGAAAAGTGCCTATTTGATATAGAGATGGTGCACTTCCTTGGGTATATCATAACCCCTGAGGGGTTTCAGATGGATCCTGGTAAATTGTCGGCAATCCTCGACTGGCCCCTACCCCAAGGTCTTAAAGCCATCCAGAGGTTTCTAGGTTTTACCAACTATTATCGAAGGTTCATCAAAGACTTTTCGGCCTTGGTAGCTCCTCTCACGGCCATGACTAAGAAAGGGGTGGGGAATCAGAAATGGACACCCCAGGCCAGGCAAGCCTTCGAGGTCCTTAAACAGGCATTCACGACTGCCCCTGTTCTCCGACATCCTGATCCGGCTCTGCCTTTTCAAGTTGAAGTTGACGCCTCCGAGCTAGGTCTTGGCGCAGTCTTGTCCCAAAGGGAGGCACCCGACAAACCCTTGCATCCATGCGGCTTCTATTCCCGAAAGTTGTCCCCGGCAGAGAGGAACTATGATATCGGAAACAGAGAGTTGTTAGCAGTTATCGCAGCCTTGACGGAGTGGAGATACTTATTGGAGGGGTCTAGGGACCCCATTGTCATCATTACCGATCATAAGAATCTCACGTACATTGGTGACGCTAAACGGTTGAATGCCAGACAAGCGAGATGGTCATTATTCCTTTCAAGCTTTAATTTTGTCCTCACATATAGACCTGGGTCAAGAAACATTAAAGCAGATGCGTTATCTAGACAGTACGAATCCTATGAACATAACGTTCAGGATCAACATCCCATTGTACCTCAGGAAAGGATTATAGCCTCTACCACGATCAGTGTCTCATCCCCTCTGATGATTCGATTGCAGACTATCCAAGATAAGGCTCCGGGGGGGAGGCCTCCCGCGAAGCTCTTTGTACCTGAGAAGGAGAGAAAAGAAGTCCTTAAAATTTACCATGACAATAAAACCTCTGGACACATGGGGATCACCAAAACGGTGGCTAGCATCCAAAAACTGCTATGGTGGCCCACGATGCGCCGGGATATTAAAGATTACATAGCCGTATGCGAGGTGTGCACAAGAAATAAAAGTCCTAAGACAGCGCCCATTGGTTTACTCCAGCCCCTGCCTATTCCCGAACGACCATGGTCGCAGATAGCCATGGATTTTATAGTAGAGTTACCCGAGTCCAGAGGGAATACTGTTATACTCACGATTATAGATCGCTTTTCCAAAATGGGTCACTATGTTCCTCTTCGGAAGCTACCGTCAGCAGCCGAGCTGGTGCCCATTTTCGTCGCCAACGTGGTCCGCATACACGGTATCCCTCTTGGGATTGTTTCTGATAGGGGGACCCAGTTTGTCTCCAGATTCTGGAGGGGGTTCTGCAAGAACGTGGGAATAGACCTGTCCTTCTCCTCGGCCTATCACCCCCAAACGAACGGGGCAGCAGAAAGGGCAAATCAAAATATTGAGAAATATCTCAGGTGTTTCATATCTGAACGACAGGATAATTGGTCAGACCTGCTACCTTGGGCCGAGTACGCCCTAAACAGTGCCGTGAGTGAAGCCAGTGGTTATTCCCCTTTCTTCACAGTTTACGGATTTGATCCTCCCGTGCTTCCCTCTGCATTTCCTGATACCGCGATTCCTGCTCTGGATGAGCACTTGGCGTCATTGACTGAGACCTGGAGGAGGGTAAACAGGCACTAGAGAGGAGCAGTATTGTCCAGAAAACGAAGGCCGATAGACGTAGGAGACCAGCACCTGTGTATCAAGTCGGGGACAGGGTTTGGCTTTCTTCGCGGAACATTAAGCTCTTAGTGCCATCGATGAAACTAGCCCCCAGATACATAGGCCCTTACAAGATACTGCGGCGACTCAGCCCGGTCTCCTATGCCTTGGCACTGCCCTCCCATATCAGGATACACAACGTGTTCCACGTGAGCCTTTTAAAACCGCTTTTGTGTAATCGATACACCAGGGCCCATGTCCCCCCTCCTCCGGTCTCTGTGGAGGGCGAGGAGGAGTTTGAGGTTAAGGCCATTCTGGACGCCAGGGTTTCTAGGGGGGCTCTTCAGTACTTAGTGGACTGGGTGGGTTACGGTCCGGAGGACCGCTCTTGGCTTCCGGCTACTGAGGTTCATGCCCCTCGCTTGGTGAAGGCCTTCTATTTGGCTCATCCCTGTGCCCCTGGGGGTCGTCCAGTGGCCGCCCGTAGAGGGGGGGGTTCTGTGACGGTGGCCCCCGCACACCCCCGGCGCCTGGCAGCGGCTTCCTCGCTGCTCGCTGGCCAGGCGCCGAGTGATATCGCGGAACGCTTCCGCACACGTGGGGCGCCGGGGGGCGGGGCCAGGCGCATGACGCGGACCCGCAAAGTTTAAAGCCCGGCTTCACATTCTCACTGGTGCCCTGACGTGGTAGTTACTTCCCGCAGAGCTCTTGTGTGTTATTGGCAAAACGATTATTCTGTGTCTCGACCCCTGGCATTGGCAAAACGATTATTCTGTGTACCGAACCCTGGCATTGGCAAAACGATTACTCTGTGTACCGAACCCTGGCATTGGCAAAACGATTACTCTGTGTACCGAACCCTGGCATTGGCAAAACGATTATTCTGTGTCTCGACCCCTGGCATTTGTATCACTCCTCTATTCTGGTACGGAGGTCAGTCCGTGTGGCACCCCAAGCACACCAGACCACCCCTTGTATGTTGTATGTGCTCTGTACTACCATCCTAGTAGCCTGTCTAGACGTGCCGACCACTCTAAGGATCGGAAGGGTAGTGAGCGGTCTGCGTAAAGGGACCACCATCTTGGTAATCAGGGGGATCCGTGACAACCTGGGGGCAAATCCATGAGCTGGGCAAATCCATGAGCTGGGGGCAAATCCATGAGCTGGGCAAATCCATGTGTGAGCTGGGGGCAAATCCATGTGTGAGCTGGGGCAAATCCATGAGCTGGGGCAAATCCATGTGTGAGCAGCAGGTACAGGGAAGCTTCAGCGTGTGCAAGGTACCATGAATTCTCTCAGTACCAGGAGATATTGGATGACAATGTGATGCAGTCCGTCACAAACCTGAGGCTTGGGAGACGTTGGACCTTTCAACAGGACAATGATCCCAAGCATACCTCCAAGTCCACTAGAGCATGGTTGCAGATTAAAGACTGGAACATTTTGGAGTGGCCATCGCAGTCACCTGACTTAAATCCGGTTGAGAACCTCTGGTGGGACTTAAAGAAAGCAGTTGCAGTGCGCAAGCCTAAGAATGTGACTGAACTGGAGGCTTTTGCCCATGACGAATGGGCGAAGATACCGTAGATCGCTGCAAGACACTTGTGTCAAGCTATGCTTCACGTTTAAAAGCTGTTATAACTGTAAAAGGATGTTGTACTAAGTACTAAGATTGAATGTCACTTGGGGGTTGAATAAAACTGATAATGATGTGTGCACAGAAAAGACATTTGTGCTTATTTCATTATAAATGTTATGTTATATTTGTCTGACCTACACGTGCCTCTTTGATTTAATTGTAAGCAAGATGACTGAATGATCAAAATCAATGTCAAACTGGCCAAAACACTCAATTTCAGGGGGGGTTGAATAATTTTGAACACAACTGTATATGTATCTGATGTCTGGGTATACATGTATCTGGAGTATGATGACTGACTGGGTATACATGTATCTGGAGTATGATGACTGACTGGGTATACATGTATCTGGGGTATGATGACTGACTGGGTGTACATGTATCTGGGGTCTGATGTCTGTGTATTAATGTGATTTTTGTAACTTTATTCTAAATAAAACCTTTACCAGTGTAATTTCACAAGATAATTTAAGGGTTTTGTTTAGGGGCAGAGTTAAGGGCTGGGAAAGGGTTAGGTGGAGCAACTGGTGGCGAGTAACTCTCACTGCCTGGTTAGTACCTTTGGACTTGAAATTTTGAGCCCTGGTATATATATATATATATAAAATACTCACGTGAGACATCTCAGAGACTGATACTAGATACAAACTTTGAGTAAAAGTTGGTGGCAGAACGGGGACCTCTCTCTTTGGGTGAATTTACAACCCGGTGGGACGTGACACCGGCTCCCAGGATGCTTATGGCTTATCTCCTGCTTCCCTCCATGAATGATAGCTTTTCGGGCTGGCAAGGAGATCGACCAAATCCCGTCCTGAGTTCCTTCACTAATGGTGTTCGTGCTCATCTTTCTCTCCCCCACCATTAAATTAATTTTTTGGAGCAAGGTATAATGGTATAATAGCCCTGGGGACTGTGAAGCCCCTGCGTTCCACCCTCTCAGTTCAAGAGGACGTGGGGAGCGGACAGGACCCATCCGGCTAATTTCTCGTTGATTTGAGCGGCGGTCACCAGAAGCGGCTCATCATAGAAATCGATGACGAGAGGCTTCTCCCCATACGTTGCGCGCGGTGGAAATTGATGAGAGGCTTCTCTCCGTACGCTGCGCGCGCTGGAAATGGACGCTATTGATTTTTATCTACATTAAAAGCATCTTTATGTATTGATGGAAACGTCGCTCTGACTCATTCCCGGAATGTTCACCGTGACCTGAAAAGGATGGGGGCGGGGCTTATTCTTATTTTAAACCATTTACCAATGGCAGGTTTTGGGGTAACACGGGCTCAGCTTGATGAAGAAAACACCAACCCCCCCAGATAATATCTAGGTATAAAAAAGTTTTGTTTTGGAGTTTTCTTTGCGGGGGAGGACGAAGTTGGCATGGTTACATAACGTATTTAAAGCGCATGTTGCCGTTGGCACTGTTTTCGTGGCAAACTTGCCATTGGGCCAGGCTGAAGACAATGGTGTTTGATAGAAGGCATCCACCTCTAGATAAATCTATGTTGAATTCAGTGGCCCAATGGCAATTAACCCTTTGAAAACATCAGTTACTTATTCAAAATAGTAAAAATCAACACCCATGGCACAGTTGGCACTGATTTTTCTGCCCAAATTGCAGTTGGGCCAGGCTAAATTTGACATTGTTTGGTAGAGGGCATCCACCTCTATATGAATCCTGTTAAAATCATTGGCACAATGGCAATTTACCATCTAAAATCAGGTTTTTATTGAAATTTTACATACTTAGATTTCAACCGAATCAGAAACCAACTTCCACGAATAAGTAACCGGCCGAATAAGAAACTAACTTCAGCCTCGTCATACAGGGAGGGCAGCTCATTCATACATACAGGGAGGGCAGCTCATACATACATACATACAGGGAGGGCAGCTCATTCATACATACAGGGAGGGCAGCTCATACATACATACAGGGAGGGCAGCTCATACATACATACAGGGAGGGCAGCTCATACATACATACATACATACAGGGCAGCTCATACATACATACATACATACAGGGAGGGCAGCTCATTCATACATACATACATACAGGGAGGGCAGCTCATTCATACATACATACAGGGAGGGCAGCTCATTCATACATACATACATACAGGGAGGGCAGCTCATTCATACATACATACATACAGGGAAAGCAGCTCATTCATACATACATACATACAGGGAAAGCAGCTCATTCATACATACATACATACAGGGAGGGCAGCTCATTCATACATACATACATACAGGGAAAGCAGCTCATTCATACATACATACATACAGGGAGGGCAGCTCATTCATACATACATACAGGGAGGGCAGCTCATTCATACATACAGGGAGGGCAGCTCATACATACATACAGGGAGGGCAGCTCATTCATACATACAGGGAGGGCAGCTCATACATACATACATACAGGGCAGCTCATACATACATACATACAGGGAGGGCAGCTCATTCATACATACAGGGAAAGCAGCTCATACATACATACATACATACATACAGGGAAAGCAGCTCATACATACATACATACATACATACAGGGAAAGCAGCTCATACATACATACAGGGAGGGCAGCTCATACATACATACATACAGGGAAAGCAGCTCATACATACATACATACATACATACAGGGAGGGCAGCTCATACATACATACATACATACATACAGGGAAAGCAGCTCATACATACATACATACATACATACTAGGGATGCACCGATACCGATACCAGTATCGGTATCGGTGCCGATACTACCGTTTTGATGAGTACTCGTACTCGTCAAAAATCGCCCGATAGTTTTACCGATACTTCTGCTCCAGCGGGACAGCAATCGCAGCCTCCGGCGGTTCAATCGCGGCCTCCGGTGGTTCAATTGCAGCATCCGGAGGTTCAATCGCGGCATCCGGCGCTTCAATCGCGGCATCCGGGCTTGAAACTGCTTGAATCGCGGCATCCGGCTTGAAACTGCTTGAATCGCGGCATCCGTGGCTTCAAACTCGGCCTCCGGCGCTCACTCTGTGCGTGTTCGTCACACGAGTCAGTGCATCACCGCAGCGAGAGACTGACAGATCACGTGGGACTGGCTGCTAGTCATAAAAGGAGTGGCACGTCTCACTAGAAGCAGGTGTGTATGTTCTGGCTGTCTCTTTTCCCCCAAACGAAAAAAAATTATTTATTTTGCCCAGCAACTTGTTTTTGTTAGTTTGCAGAGGGAAGGGACAGACATACTATAAACTTTGGAGGCCTGATGCAGCGGTTCGGACTCAGAGGCCTGTCCCGACACTCCGATTAAATAAGTTGCTGGGCAAAATAAATTATCGGAGTGTCTGGACAGGCCTCCGAACCGCTGCATCAGGCCTCCAAAGTTTATTGTTTATCTGTCCCTTCCCCCAACGAAGGGAAATAAATCGATAGGGGGAAAAACAGAGTGCTGGGACAGCAGGACTCTGAAGTTTATATTTCAGTCTGTCTGTCCCCTCTCTCCCCCCACCGCCTAAACAAAAGAAAATAAATTGATAGAGGGAAAAAGGGAGTGCTGGGGCAGTTATTATAAACAGTGTTTATACCAAATTAATATTCATTCATCTTTGACCATGCTGTGAATACAGCATGAATAAACAAAATTATTTTTTTTCCCCTTTGCTGAATAGTTTATAGAATAGTGATTAATTATTATTAATCACTATTCAGCAATGGAAAATAATTCATTATTTCGTATTGCTTTAGAAAAAATGTGTCCTGTCCCTTTAAGAAAAAGTATCGGTAATTGGTATCGGTGAGTACTTGAACAAAACTATCGGTACTCGTACTCGGTCTTAAAAAAGTGGTATCGGTGCATCCCTAATACATACATACAGGGAAAGCAGCTCATTCATACATACATACATACAGGGAAAGCAGCTCATTCATACATACATACATACATACATACATACAGGGAAAGCAGCTCATTCATACATACATACATACATACATACATACATACAGGGAAAGCAGCTCATACATACATACATACATACAGGGAAAGCAGCTCATTCATACATACATACAGGGAAAGCAGCTCATTCATACATACATACATACATACAGGGAAAGCAGCTCATACATACATACAGGGAAAGCAGCTCATTCATACATACATACATACAGGAAAAGCAGCTCATTCATACATACATACATACAGGGAAAGCAGCTCATTCATACATACATACATACAGGGAAAGCAGCTCATACATACATACATACATACATACAGGGAAAGCAGCTCATACATACATACATACATACATACAGGGAAAGCAGCTCATACATACATACTTACATACATACATACATACATACAGGGAAAGCAGCTCATTCATACATACATACATACATACAGGGAAAGCAGCTCATACATACATACAGGGAAAGCAGCTCATTCATACATACATACATACAGGGAAAGCAGCTCATTCATACATACATACATACATACATACATACATACAGGGAAAGCAGCTCATACATACATACATACATACAGGGAAAGCAGCTCATACATACATACATACATACATACAGGGAAAGCAGCTAATTCATACATACATACATACATACAGGGAAAGCAGCTAATTCATACATACATACATACATACAGGGAAAGCAGCTCAATCATACATACATACATACAGGGAAAGCAGCTCATACATACAGGGAAAGCAGCTCATACATACATAAATACATACATACATACATACAGGGAAAGCAGCTCATTCATACATACATACATACATACATACATACATACAGGGAAAGCAGCTCATACATACAGGGAAAGCAGCTCATACATACATACATACATACATACAGGGAAAGCAGCTCATTCATACATACATACATACAGGGAAAGCAGCTCATTCATACATACATACATACAGGGAAAGCAGCTCATTCATACATACATACATACATACATACATACAGGGAGGGCAGCTCATACATACATACATACATACAGGGAAAGCAGCTCATTCATACATACATACATACAGGGAAAGCAGCTCATTCATACATACATACATACATACATACAGGGAAAGCAGCTCATACATACATACATACAGGGAAAGCAGCTCATTCATACATACATACAGGGAAAGTAGCTCATTCATACATACATACATACATACATACAGGGAAAGCAGCTCATACATACATACATACAGGGAAAGCAGCTCATACATACATACATACATACAGGGAAAGCAGCTCATTCATACATACATACATACAGGGAAAGCAGCTCATTCATACATACATACATACAGGGAAAGCAGCTCATTCATACATACATACATACAGGGAAAGCAGCTCATTCATACATACATACATACAGGGAAAGCAGCTCATTCATACATACATACATACATACATACAGGGAAAGCAGCTCATTCATACATACATACATACATACAGGGAAAGCAGCTCATTCATACATACATACATACATACATACATACAACAGGGAAAGCAGCTCATACATACATACATACATACAGGGAAAGCAGCTCATTCATACATACATACATACATACATACAGGGAAAGCAGCTCATTCATACATACATACATACATACATACAGGGAAAGCAGCTCATTCATACATACATACATACATACAGGGAAAGCAGCTCATTCATTCATACATACATACATACATACATACAGGGAAAGCAGCTCATACATACATACATACATACATACATACAGGGAAAGCAGCTCAATACATACATACATACAGGGAAAGCAGCTCATTCATACATACAGGGAAAGCAGCTCATTCATACATACATACAGGGAAAGCAGCTCATTCATACATACATCACATACATACATACATACATACAGGGAAAGCAGCTCATACATACATACCATACATACATACATACAACATACAGGGAAAGCATCATGCATACATTACTACATACAGGGAAAGCAGCATCATTATCACACATACATACAGGGAAAGCAGCTCATTCATACATACATACATACATACATACATACATACATACAGGGAAAGCAGCTCATACATACATACAGGGAAAGCAGCTCATTCATACATACATACATACAGGGAAAGCAGCTCATTCATACATACATACATACAGGGAAAGCAGCTCATTCATACATACATACATACATACATACATACAGGGAAAGCAGCTCATACATACATACATACATACAGGGAAAGCAGCTCATACATACATACATACATACAGGGAAAGCAGCTCATTCATACTACATACATACAGGGAAAGGCAGCTCATTCATACATACATACATACAGGGAAAGCAGCTCATTCATACATACATACATACAGGGAAAGCAGCTCATACATACATACATACAGGGAAAGCAGCTCATACATACATACATACATACATACAGGGAAAGCAGCTAATTCATACATACATACATACATACAGGGAAAGAAGCTCAATCATACATACATACATACAGGGAAAGCAGCTCATACATACATAAATACATACATACATACATACATACATACAGGGAAAGCAGCTCATTCATACATACATACATACAGGGAAAGCAGCTCATACATACAGGGAAAGCAGCTCATACATACATACATACATACATACATACAGGGAAAGCAGCTCATTCATACATACATACAGGGAAAGCAGCTCATTCATACATACATACATACAGGGAAAGCAGCTCATTCATACATACATACATACAGGGAAAGCAGCTCATACATACATACATACATACAGGGAAAGCAGCTCATTCATACATACATACATACATACAGGGAAAGCAGCTCATTCATACATACATACATACAGGGAAAGCAGCTCATTCATACATACATACATACATACATACATACAGGGAAAGCAGCTCATTCATACATACATACATACAGGGAAAGCAGCTCATTCATACATACATACATACATACAGGGAAAGCAGCTCATACATACATACATACAGGGAAAGCAGCTCATTCATACATACATACAGGGAAAGCAGCTCATTCATACATACATACAGGGAAAGCAGCTCATTCATACATACATACATACAGGGAAAGCAGCTCATTCATACATACATACATACAGGGAAAGCAGCTCATTCATACATACATACATACAGGGAAAGCAGCTCATTCATTCATACATTACATACATACATACAGGGAAGCAGCTCATACATACATACATACAGGAAAGCAGCTCATACATACATACATACGGGAAAGCAGCTCATACATACATACATACATACAGGGAAAGCAGCTCATTCATACATACATACATACAGGGAAAGCAGCTCATTCATCATACATACATACAGGGAAAGCAGCTCATTCATACATACATACATACAGGGAAAGCAGCTCATTCATACATATACAGGGAAAGCAGCTCATTCATACATACATACATACATACAGGGAAAGCAGCTCATTCATACATACATACATACATACAGGGAAAGCAGCTCATTCATACATACATACATACATACATACATACAGGGAAAGCAGCTCATACATACATACATACATACAGGGAAAGCAGCTCATTCATACATACATACATACATACATACAGGGAAAGCAGCTCATTCATACATACATACATACATACATACATACATACAGGGAAAGCAGCTCATTCATACATACATACATACAGGGAAAGCAGCTCATTCATTCATACATACATACATACATACATACAGGGAAAGCAGCTCATACATACATACATACATACATACAGGGAAAGCAGCTCATTATACATACATACATACATACATACATACATACAGGGAAAGCAGCTCATTCATACATACATACATACATACAGGGAAAGCAGCTCATTCATACATACATACATACATACATACAGGGAAAGCAGCTCATTCATACATACATACATACATACATACAGGGAAAGCAGCTCATTCATACATACATACAGGGAAAGCAGCTCATTCATACATACATACATACAGGGAAAGCAGCTCATTCATACATACATACATACAGGGAAAGCAGCTCATTCATACATACATACACATACATACAGGGAGGGCAGCTCATACATACATACATACATACAGGGAAAGCAGCTCATTCATACATACATACATACAGGGAAAGCAGCTCATTCATACATACATACATACATACATACATACATACAGGGAAAGCAGCTCATTCATACATACATACATACATACATACATACAGGGAAAGCAGCTCATACATACATACATACAGGGAAAGCAGCTCATTCATACATACATACATACAGGGAAAGCAGCTCATTCATACATACATACATACAGGGAAAGCAGCTCATTCATACATACATACATACAGGGAAAGCAGCTCATTCATACATACATACATACAGGGAAAGCAGCTCATTCATTCATACATACATACATACATACAGGGAAAGCAGCTCATACATACATACATACAGGGAAAGCAGCTCATACATACATACATACATACAGAGAAAGCAGCTCATTCATACATACATACATACAGGGAAAGCAGCTCATTCATACATACATACATACAGGGAAAGCAGCTCATTCATACATACATACATACATACATACAGGGAAAGCAGCTCATTCATACATACATACATACTGTAGAGGTCGGCAGGGCTGGGTCCTGGATGGACAATATGCTTCACCCCTATTTGGGTTGTGGACCCTTTAAGGGCAACCACAGGGTTAATCTTCCTGTCCAGGAAGAGTTTTTTAAAGCCAGCAACTCCCAGAGAGGAGTGTGGGATTTCAGGAAAAGGAAAGTAATCAGTGGAAGCTGTGTGTTTGTGTTCCAAAAGCAGGAGACGTGCTGTGCCTTGCTGGAGAGGCTTCTACATACTGGGGAAAGGATTCCCCAGGTTTGGGACTGTTTAAAGCGTTGGTGAGCCACTATTATTTCTCTGTTTATTTGTGCTGAAGATCAGGACTTTGCTTTAATTTCGCTGAACCAAAGCGTGTACTTATTATGTTGCCTTTTTGACTGCCCTGAAAGGGTGAATAAAACTGTTTTGTTTGTGAAAGACATTGTGCACGTGCTCTGTGGGCCCCCAAACGTCACAACTGGTGGAGAATGCGGGCATTTTAGTCATGTTCCATGGCATCGATTTGCACATGGGAATCCTTACAGGCTCACAAGATGCCCCGTGTGCCCTGGGCAAAGAGCTCAACAGTATCCCAAGAGCAACTAATAGAACGCGTGAGTCAAACTCCCCAGTTGGACACATCCTCAGGGTCTCCTGGCAGAAAGTTTTAGCTACACCTGTTCAAACTAGTAATATAAAAAAAAAAAATTGTAAAATAAAATGACTATTTTGAATACAGAACTGAGCTTCTCAAAATTCTAGATCCGGAAAATGTTGCCTACAAAATCTGACTATGTATGCGTGACTTGATATTAATTCTTGCCTTTACTCACATCACCTGGTCCTCCTTCTGGTCCTGTCCAGTTTGAAACTGACCCTATAAAGCGGTTTTAATCCATTCTATCTAAAGCTACGGAATGACGTTTAATTAAAAGTTTAGAAGAAGAAAAAATA